>JBAJNP010007360.1:0-22795 GCA_036877545.1 Yasuhikotakia modesta | reverse complement strand
ATTCTGGTTATGCTAATATGTTATGCAAAAATATGTGTTAAGAAAGTTTGCCCACCTGGTTTCTGCAGGTAAAATAATGGAATCAGAATTAATCCTTTATTCTAAAACACCAGAATAATACAATTAAAAATAAAATTTCTGTCAAACTTTGCTCTGTGCAGCAACCACAGCTCTGTGTAAGGCTCTCAATGTTAGAAAAGAGCAGCTTAAATTTATTTTTAGATCACTTTAGTCTTATCTTAATATTTTCAGAGGCACATTTTAGCTCAGGTTGTGTTGTGAACCTGTCACAATGTAATGCAAACTTTGCAAAAAAGCTAATTGAAGAATGGGGCCGATAAAACTGTACTGGACTTAACTGCAAATCTGCAGCCTGCGGATAAATGCAAGAAAGCACTGCATCTCATTTCACATGCAAAGAGCATTTACATTTTCATCTTAAAGTCACAGCAGCAAAAATGGCTCATCAGATGAGGTTGTGTATGAAATGGTCATAAAACAAATAAGTAACGACCGTTTCTTCAGCAAAATATTTAATGCAGCATAAATTAAACTCTAGTAAGAAATATGTCTTGTAGATAAAAAGGAAATGGAAAGTTATACAACAGTATTATTCTGTCTATATTGAAAAAGGCAAAATGTGTTAGAAACTATTGCTGATCTCAGGCTGCTGGTGATTGGATGTAAGATGATCTGTGTGTGTGGAGCTGGGGAATAAAGCAGACAGGACGATCCCGCTCAGGAATTCTCAACCACAACACAGTCGGAATATTCTGCTGATTCCCAAAGTTCTTTTTTTCCCACATTCATCTTTTCCATCTCATTCCCTGTCAAATTATTCTCTCTGCTGAGTATTGCAAACGTCAAGACGGTATGTTCTGTATCGGTGGGGAAATATGTGCCAGATTTTTGTCAAGTTAATAATAAATAGGATGTGGTTTAATATCAAGCTCAAAAATTAACCTGGGCTTGTGGCAAAAACATTAAAACAAAGACCACCGAAAGTGCCCACAGACGCCAGTGCTGGATATTTCAATGTGTGTGCAAGAGTGAGTTCCTCCGAGTGTATGTATTAAATATTTGTTAATTTGACAAGATGTCAAAACATCTTAAGTTGTTGTTTCTTATTGTACACTGCAGTAACATAGAAAATCAGTTTGAAATCAGTTTGTTCTGTTATGATGGCTGTTGTTTTTGTGTAGCTAATATTCCATGGGTAATAATTATAAAACAGAAATAAGTATAATGATAAAATGACTAGAGAGCTGTATAAAGAGATTTTCCTTTTATTTAGAATACAGTACTTATGTACCATATATGTACCATACTTCTTTAAATGTTGAAAATGTTGATTTAATTTTAAAGCATTTACATTTATTCATTTGGTAGATGCTTTTTTCTAAAGTGACTTACAGTAAATTCAAGGTATACATTTTTATCAGTAATTGTGTTCCCTGGGATTGAACCCACAACCTTTGCACTGCTAACCCAATGCTCTACCTATGCCCTATGTTAAGCTACAGGAACACTGTAAAGCACACATTGGTAGATAATATGCTATATCAATAAAACCATATATCAATAAAGGCCAGATATTTCCCTTATTATTCAAATTACTCTATGACACTGTTTTGTTTGCAAATGTAGTTTTTTCACACAGGAATTTATCATCAGATTCGTGTTGTTGGAATCTGTCAATAGAATTGTTTAAGAAATAAAATAAAAATAAATAAAATAAACAAAAGTTTATAAAACAGAGACGTATATAAAACAAGTAGGAGGAACACACATAGCTGAAAGCCAAATACTTCAAACTGTAGACAAACTTTGAGAGAAGAGCAGTTTTGAGAAAATCCAATATTTGCACTGATGCATCAAACAAGGTCAACAAGGACACAGGCCTGTATTATTCCGGTACCTCCATGACTGCATCAGAACTTATACTGAGGTGCTATATGAGTACACATGCATTCATTTGCATTCGCTTCCTGAAGACCTAGAACATACTAGATGTGTCTATTATTATTGCGGTTTCAGACAGCAGAATGGATGTCCAGAGGAGTGCAGAAGCTTCTGTGTGGATGAGATGGATCGGAAATCAGCAATCAGAGTGTTTCTATATCAATATGCTGGAATCTATGAGTAAGGTAAATTTTAACTGTCACTTGTGTGGGTGTGCAACTGTGTGTGAGGGTGTGTGTATATATTTGTGTGTAAATTAGACCAGGAGCTCAGGGACTGTAATTGCAGCTGTATCTCAGCGTAGCCTCTCCCCAGAGACATCTTCATGTCCTCAGAGCCACTGTCGCTCTCTCTGTTCTCTTTGGCATCCAGCAAACCTCTGGGGCTCTTATTCCTGGAAACCCAACCACTGAGGAGAAAAACAGAGGAAAACGACACATGAATTACTGGATCTTTCCTTAAAGAATTCATGGAACGATGGATAGACGCATGGGTGGCCAGACAAAATAACAGACAGACAGACAGATAGATTGATTGATATGTCATACTGAGTGAACATTTAGTCTTGTTAAACTTTTGATCATTTCTTACAATGTTCTTTTTGAGTCCAGCTGCAGTGCAGCACATTATAAGATACTGAGATCAGTATCACTAGCTATTTTTCATCCCAACATTAAACTCAGACACAGAAATCTACTAACAAATCTGTTGAACTTCTAGAACAAAAAGTTTCAAGTTCAATTATGTGCGTATAGTAGATACCGTTCAATTATGTGCGTATAGTAGATACCGTTCAATTATGTGCGTATAGTAGATACCGTTCAATTATGTGCGTATAGTAGATACCGACAGACATACTGAGAGGAGAAACTTGTTTCTCTAGACAAAATCTACTCTCAAATGTTAAACCAAGGCCCAGTTTTGCTAGAACAATGTTTGATGTTATATTTAAATAATATATTGCTTAATAAATAATCAGTATATATTTACTGCAATCAATCCACACACTCCTGATATTTTCAGTCTGAACTATCCATCATGTTTAGTCATCAAAATATAACAGTCATCATAACTTATTCTAAAAGCACATGAGCACAAACGCTGTGCTAGGCGTTTGTGCTCACATTTAGTGATCTAGGTAATGCATATGCATTTACTGCATCAGTCTTATGGACCACAGACAGATTCACAAAGCTGCAATAAAAAATGTCCTACCCTGTGAAATGACACTTTTCCTTTGCAGTCTGAAACTGTCACCAAGTACATAATGATTAAAATATGATGTAACATCCGCTAACATCTCTCACAATAAAGTATGGTGACATCACACTTTATTGTACATTTATGCATTTGCCAGAAGCACATTCAATTTATCTGACTAGATGAGCTACAGCAACATTAAACATCATATACACTGAAAGAATAAAATGGTATATACCATAGTGTGTGTCTGTATATGTATATGTCTATTCATTTACCATGGCAATCCAAAGTACTTTAGTAAATGCAGATACACAGTACTGTCCAATACAGGCATATATAATATCATAGTATGTTTTTGTGCATTGATCTCATTTTGCACTCATTGAACTTCTGTGCACTTGCAGCATTGTTTTGCAATAGGACATCTGTCTTGTTATGGGATAACCCATCACCCGCTGGGCGCTCATGCTTCATGCTGTCACGAGCGCATTGGCAGTGCCATGACAAAGAAACCCTGCAGTGAGGCTGGCATCATCAGCACCAATGCATTTACTGTAAATAGTTTGAGGTAAGGCTACCGTGTTTGGCCACACACAAGGAGCTTCAAGGAACTTGCTACGGATCATAAGCTTATGAGAACCGGCTGTATTTACAGCTCAGACTTCCTTATGTATTCTCTGCCTCTCCCTTTTTAAGAAAACAATTGCAGAAAACCCTGCTCGGGGTCCCGAAGACCCTGGTGATGTAGGCGTAAAAATAGCATTACAATATTTTTGGAATATGTTCCTCTGGCCTAGTCGAAAGCCAAGTGGATAATATTGAAATATTAATCCTTTGTTATACCAACACCACAGACAGACACTTTTCATAAACACCACTGAAAACACACATAAATGCAAGAAATACCATAAAGCAGTTGGATGAACTGCTGCAGCGTGTATGCAATGTGAAAATGTATTGCGTTCTTTTCATGCATTACACTATATAGAAATATGTGATATGGATATAGCTATAGATTCTATAAGATATTTGGTGCCTATATATTAATATAGGATGCATATATATATATATATATATATTAGGATGAAATGTGTAGAATCATGAGCAAAGTGTGAATAATCCTTAACGTGGGTGGGGGGTATTATTGCTCATGAATATTAATTACAGCCTGCATGGCGTTCTGTCTACTGCTGAAGCTACTGGCTCATAGAATCTCCTGCTTAGTCTAAAAGTCATAATTATACGGCATCGCCTCCAATTTCGCACTCTTGCCCTGCAGTCAAAGGAAAATAGGTAGACATGCTGATATGCTAACGCTTTAAAGACGTCACATTGTGTTGTGATATTAAAAGCACCTTGGGGACAGGACATATTGTAGTTGTACATTTCTATGCATACCACTGCACATTTTTTAGCTGCAAATAAAGTAAGTTCTGCAAGATCACTTCCTGTAAGCACAGGAAATGTGTGACGCTTGTCTGTGTGTGGGCAATAGCAGTTCTGTGTAATTGTGCCCTCAGGTATACACAAATGATGTGTGCTGAACAAAGACATAAGGGCATTTTTGTGAACAGCTGGGTTGCGTTTCTCAGCGCTACACCTCACTGACAACAGCCAGTGAAGACTCACCAAATAATCACAAACAAACCAGTGAGGGGCAGGAGAAGACATGTTAAGTGGGAGGGGCCTGCCAATTCTATTCACATTCAATTTCAAAATCCAGTTGCTGTGGACACTCATGCAGCCTGCATAACTGAGATATGTGATGGGATCTGTGACACATGGACCTAATTAAACACTTCCATTTGAGGTCAGTGATGAATGTTGAAACAAATACACAGTGTGTCTATGAAATCATGTAGTCTACAGAGCAGGGAAAACTTTGTGCAAACCTACCATCACAGCAAACACAAATGTACACAATGCACAATGTACACATTGCACTTGATAAGCAGTTCCAGGTGCTGTGAGAGATATTAGCAGCTTTGTTAACTTCTTAAGTCCTAGAGGAAGTTAACTAGACTCAAGTTAACTAGTTAACTAGATTAATTAATGGATTGGACTGGCTCATTACTTCAAGCATATGTCCCCTTTTAAAACCCTGCCCAAATAGAGCACTTCCTGTTAGGATCAAAAAACATGGGTTGCTACTTTTCTGTCTGTCTACTAAAAAGCTATTTTTATGTTCAAAACATCCAAAATATTTTCTGTTCTATGTAGATTGTAGTGTAATTTGTTTTTGTAAAATATTTAGGTAATATGAGCATATTAGACAAAATCTAAAAATACATACCAAATATAAACCAAAACTTTGTTTTTTCTTTAAAATTCGGTATCATTTAACAGTGATTTTTATTTGCAGTTGTTTTGAAAGGGTTAAATGAGCAATATCAAAAAAATGTATTGAAGCATAGTACATAGAGGATGTTATAAGATAACAGATTAGGAGAGGCTGCTGGATAAGTTAGCAACTCTTAAATCAGAACCTCGTAATGTTTTATTAATGCAATTACATCCATTGTTGTAATTAGAGATAAAGTATTACAAGAGACGTGTGTGAATACAGTTTTGTGTGCATATGTCAAAGATTTAATGCACAGGTTGCTGGAATATGAAACAACAATAGCTGTAGCTCATGGCTAGTAGAAAACTCAACAGTTACAGATTTCACAGTCTCACATTTGTCCACCTTTAGGATAGCATGCTAACATCAAAACTCACTCCAAATGATAATAGGAGTAAAATGTGAACAAGGAGAGTCAACCGTATAGCTCCCTCTTTACTAAAAGCCCAAACTCTCAGTATGTGTGATCTTACCTGCACTGCATATCCTGAACTCTGCAGTGTGTGGGTAGCTTTATCATATACAGAGAAAGCAAGACCAGTTCAGGTTTTGCTCAGTGTTTGAGAGTGGGTGCACAGATCACAACACAGTGTTCAGAACACAGACATTGATATACGCAAACAAAAAAATATCTACACTACGATGCCTTTGAGTACAATAGATGCCATCAGAATTCAAGAACTTTCAGCTATTGATCAAAGGAACAGCTCTGATCATCCTTAGAATTAACTCAGGTGTGGGAAAAAGCGGAGAGAGTTGGTATGAAATCTACCAGATCCTGGAACAGTGTGGAATGCACCGAAGAACCAAACATGATCTCAAGGGAAAACATAACTATTTTATGAGATGGTGATTTTGTATGAATTTGTTCGACAGGAGTTGTACAAAAAATACTGTTTTTAGAAAGTTTTTGCACCCTTGAACCCAACTTATACTGAGGAAAACAGGTCAAACGAAAACACAACAAATCATGTAAAACAGCTATGAATTGCTATGAAATAATCTGAGCCAAGAAAGCATTACTTTATCTTCTCTTGACCCACCCACTTCTCTTGACACAGCCTGTCAATTCATATAGGATAATAAAAAGTCCATTAAACATCAGCCTTTATAGTTATATTTTAAGACACCTGCTTTGCTTGTTTGAATATAGCTACTTAGCATTTGCAATGCATTTAATTGCATGTAATTGCATTATGTTTCAATGCACTGATCGCTTCCAAAACACTACGTCTTAGAATATCACATCAATCTTAAATTCACCATTCAGAATTTTAAATATAAAAACTTGAACACTGATTAAAGAATGATCTTCCACAATCTTGCATTACTGATAAAGGACAGATGTTGCTAGAAGAGAACTTTCTGCAGTATTCAGCAGATCTGTGTATTAAATCTTTGGCATATGCACACGACACGTTTGAACATGGTGTCCCATTGACAACTGGCACCAACCTTGTTTTTCGGTTGTCATGCAAACACATCTTCTTTGATTACGTAACATTTTGTTGCATAACAAAAGCTGGGATGACCAATCGGGTGTGACAAAGCAAAGCATCCAGGTGTCTTGCTTATTCGGCTACAGTGATGAAACCGTCTCTGTTCAGACAGCCCATCTTCTAAACAAGAAGGGCAGTGATACACATGCACAACTTTGTTTTGCTGTAAACTACTTCACATGTGGCCACTGGTCCCAGTAGAGTGATTCCAGCTGCAGTTTCTGGCTACAGAAACATGGAAGTAAAGGAAATGTGTTCAAATGGGGTACAGAGAAAACAATGATTTATAGAAATCATATGATTTATATGGTCTGATTTATAGAAAGTGTGTCTGCAACTTGTAAACAAATTTTATATTATTCAGTCTCATTTATAGGCAAATATTTAACAATTTATGAATTGTGACACTGTCATGGGGCCCTTGGACCTGTGGGTCTTTGTTCTCATCTTTAATCCCACCAGCTTTGACCCTGAATGTCGATCTTAGCTTCCCTTTTTTCAAGATATGGTTATTAAGTTGACCATCATTTGAAAATTAATTTCAAGAAGACAAAAAGACAGAATGTCAAATTTGATATGTGAAGTGTCCTCAACAACTCTCAAACTGCTGACATAAACCCTCACAGGCAAAACTTTACTCGTATTAAGACTGACAGAAATTAGGCACTTGCAGTTATTACTGGCTGCATATTCAGGCACATATAAAACTCCCTTCTGTGTGACACAACTCCAGATGTTTCTTCTCTGTGACGCACTTTGTAATGATTATGACTTAAAGACTCAGTTCCCTCCAATTCAGACAGAAACAACAGCCCTAAAGTCACAAGTGAACATAAGGCCATTATGTACATGCGCTGTGCTTCATTGCATGTATGTTGGCAAGTGTAAACAGACCAATCACGTAGATCAATCCCCCTCTTGTGGATTTCTAAGGTACTGCTGCAGATTATTTCTTCAAAATTGACCCAAAAAAAACCTTAACAGCACGACCTCATTTCAAAATCCAGTGGGCTTTGAATTTCAGCAGAAAACATTTGATTTATTTAAATACCTAAGACGTTCACAAAATATCCAGTGGTAATATTTAAAAGAAAATTAAAGGACTCCATTATAAATATCTGAGGTCAAACAAAAAATATATACAAAATCAGAAATATTACAGAAACATCTGACAGCTTTGTGAAAATTGCCAGTTAGATGTTTTAGTCCAATTCAAGCAAGCAGGAACATGAGTCTGTGTGTCTCGTTGTATCTGGTGTTGAGTCCTAAGATACTCATACTGTTTGTACTATGCTGTATTTACACGCCATCACGGACAAAAAAATACTAATGTGGTTTTTTCAGGTCTTTGTTTGTAAATGCACTAGGAATGAAGGTATGAAATAACGCCCTGGTCCTCCAGTCTTTTAAGAACTTGTGCCTCTCGCTTCAGATCATGATAGGAATCCTAAAAAACAAACAAAATGATAGTGTAAATGCATCAATACCAAATGTATCATCCACACATAACATCACACACAACTTAGACACCAACCTTCATGGATTTCATTGTGTCTTGTCCGTAGTAATGAATGGGATGCTGTTTGTTACTGGAATCCGGATATCCGAATCCAGCCAGGTGGATGACATCACAGTAGTTTAGTGCCACAAACACTGCCAGAATACCCGTGGTGGGATGGACAGGCTTCTGAAACGCAAAACTACAGGTAATACGTTTCACAGAGGACATGTGCAATAACGTTTAATGTCCTGCAGAGGGCGCTTCCGTTCTGTTATAGACTATTTCTGAAGCATTAGTTTACCCAAAAACAAGGACAAGAAAACAAGTTCACTGATTCATTGACTCTCAAATGGTGGGCGTTAATAACATCAACTCCATTGATGTTATTATACAGGACATTGATGTCTCAAATGTCCTGTATTCAAATATCATAAGGCCTAATGCAATAGGCACTAATAGATACTTAACCCAAAAGCTGCTTTTAAACTTCACATTCTGTGGTCTCACATGTGTGCATTCACTCTACAAATGATTAAAACATGATGAGTAAGTTGGTGCTTGAAACAGTACAATATACCTCCAATATGTGTTTCCTCTGTAAATTATTTACCACAAGCACTAGTTATGTGGAAATTTAACAGCAAACAAAGAGGATTAATCTTTGTTTGTTCCAGCCTTGGTCATTTACGCTGTGTCTTTATCTCTTTCCTGTGGTTCCAAGTCATTAGCTTTTCCGAATTACACCATGCATTCTACAACTAGCAAGCTCTACGTTCCCACACAATCTTTCCTCCTCACTGAAAAGATGCACAGTTCATTTCCTCAGAGGAAACTCTGAGGTACATATGCTGAAATAATTCAACAACAATGTCATTTTTAACAAGAGACTTCATCTATTATTTTTTCTTAACCCTCTGAATGAACTTTCTTTTTAACTATGTAAATATACCGGCTAACATAATGCAAAGCCATCGCCTTTGTGCTTTTTTAAATTATTCACTTTTTGCTATTTTATTAGATTTTTTAGTAATTCAGAACATCTGAACGCTTTAATTATTATAGAAATGTATAATCTTTCCATAACATTGGAATTTGTATTTATTTACAGGCATTTAATATTTGAAAATATTTTTTTATGATGATGGGGCCTCTGAATAAAAAAAACAACTTTTACTAAGTCACTCGCTAATCATATGATTCTTTTCTCTTTTTTTCTAGTTCTAGTTTTAGAAATCATGGGTCTGCAAGAAGTTTATTTTCAAAGCTCTCTCTGTCTTCCCAAACGTTGACATACATGTGACTGTAGGCTGAGTCGTTTTGGTAATAAGTGTCTAGCTTAAGAACTAGCTTCAGGCATGTTTAGGCCTTCAGCGAACTGAGGCAATGAGATATTTTACTAAACATCACTTGCTGTTTTCAGAAGCAACAAGTCATGCGCGTGTGTTTCAGAGGAATACACTCAATAGGGTGCTATGTTTGTTAAAGGAGTATTGCTCCATTTGCTGCCCTCCCAAAGCTTATGTCTCAGAGTGTGGCTGGTCGCCCAGATATACGGTAGCAGGGGTCCTGTCAGTGAGGTATGAAGGAGGTAAACTTTCTTAATCATCCAGCAAGATATAAAGAAGTGACTTGGTACATGTGTTACATGTTCGCCTGAGGAGTTCACAGTGCTGACCAATCACAGCCCTCCAAACATGCTGACAAAAAAGTACACAGAAGGGAGTGAAAGCACATGCATATGTTTGTCCTTGCTTGACTCATTGGGTGTCTGTGGTAACTTTAAGAAAATGGTGAGACTACGAAAACAGAAAGATTGAAAGATATAGAGTAAGAATTGAGTGAGTATGTGTGCATGTGGGTGTATAGAGAAGGAACATAATATAGTTATATCTTTAGATACACAGACAGGAAGTCTTTGAGAACATAAACAAGAAATAAACAAACACACTTCTCTTAACTGTTTTTTATAGCTCTCTGGAAGTGTATCAGGAAACTTGTTCTTTTGGGTTTGGTGTTATGGGCTTGACATGAGGATTGACAAAAATGAGATACTGTATATTGAACAATTTGGCCTCCTATCCTTTGGAATAGCCACCCATGCCTCAAAATGTTGTTTCCTCAAAATGATTCGAAACAGAGCCTTAGTGTTTTATTACAATCATCTGTATGCATGCAACACCATCAACCTCTGAGATGACAGCAAAAAAGTATTAAAAAGTTCTCAAATGCTTTGGCCTATCTGTGGTGCCAAGATAAGAATGTTGCCAAGCCAAAAGGGTATTTAACATCCAATTCTCTGGGAACTGGGCCATGTGTGGCAATTTTACCTGTTGTCGGCGCGGGTGTAGGGGAATTTTAAGAAGATGGCTGGCTGTTAGGCGGAGAAAATATGGGTCCAGCACACGAATCTGACTGGTCCTGCCAAGCCAGATCTGCGGAGGAGGCTTCCAGAAACCCTTTCGGCCCTAAACCAAGTACAGAGAGATCTCAGCGTCTCATTTGTAATGGGGAACTGAAAAAGTGGTGCATGCTGGGAAAGGCACGTGCTAAAATAGTGGGCAGTGAGAAGGACGTCACCTCACCCTTTTCTCATTATATAAAATCTCTTTGAGCCAGCGGAGATCTTGCTGTTTAAAGGGAACCAGGACCTGCAGGGTGTCCGGGTCATTGTGGAGATCCGGGTTATAAGACGCTGATTCAGGATAGAAGAGGCGCAAGGTGGTCTTGTTACCTACATCCTCCTCAAAGCCTCTGACTGGGGCATTATTTAGCCTGAGACAGTGTTGTGGAGAGGAGCAAATGCAACAAGGTCAAAGGTCAAATCAGAGCTGGGGCGACATTACACCTAATATTGTGTGTGTGCACTGAAACCTAATATTGTGTATGTGCACTGAAACCTAATATTGTGTGTGCACATCTAATCTATTTAGAACAGGGTTTCTCAAACCATTTAACCAAGGACTCCAACATGATATATGTTTAAACTTTAAATAAAACATACGGTTTACCAAAGCATGTGATAATAAAACAACTACTGCATTTAGAGCAGATGCGGCTGCATCTAATCTAAATTAGATATGTCAATACATTCTGGTCAATGTACTTAAAAATCACAACAACAACTTCATTAACTATAAACCAGATTTTAAACAACAGACATGCTTTAAAATGTGCTTATTTATCAAATAATCAGGAAGTAAATATAAAACTGATGTAGTCAGCGCACACACACACACACATACATGCACACATAAACGCACACACACACATGTGCACACATACACACACACACACACACAAATAAATGATGTTGAACTTGGCTAAGCCACAGAATCTTTCTGCTGAAGATGATTCTGTAAAAGAGCTCAAGCTGAAAAACTTGCCTTTTATGTATTTATGCTTTTAAACAATGATGTAATAATAATAGCTTGAATTGTATTTGGCTTTATATCACTTGACATTTTCAGTAAGTGTTTTTTCCCCATGTTTTATTTTCCATGGACCTCCTGGCTATTTTAAATGGACCCCTGGAGTCCCTGGGCCCCAGTTTGAGAAACCACATGTAAACTAATAATGGCATCACAATGAGTAATAAATGGCTAAAATCTGACAGAAAATGAAAGTTAGAGTTGAAAATCTCACATGCATTTTTTAAACATATCTATAAGGGGGTAGAGCAGAATGAAGCTAAAAAAACATCCTTATCAACTCACAGAGACAAGAACACTCGCCTTAAGTAACATTTGGTTTATCATAGGATTCAATTATTGAGGGAAAAACTCCTCCTCACAGTCTTTTCCACACAAATGAGATTAGAGAGGAGCTGGTGTTTTGTTAAATGGGGACTTTGAACCATCAAGATTTGTAAGTCGACACCAAATGTCAACCAGCTCTCCTCCCCCGCCGTGATTAGCTGATGAGAATTTGCTGAGGAGGGGAGATGATGGAAAAAATGCACTCGGCCAAACTCTAGCGTTTGTTAGAGGCTTACAAGAAATAAAATGCCATTTGTTCATTCCAAGGCCGTAAATCGGCTTGAGAAACAAAGGTTAAGAAACAGTAGCCAAGCAAGGGCTCTAATTGCAGAAAGTTGTGTGCAGTGAGCCTATTTTGTGCCACTCAGCGAATCTACTAAAAAACGAAAGAATGTAAAGTACAAGCCAAACTAATGGAAGAAATTAACTAAAAACCTTAAAAATACAGCTGAGATGCAACTAAACCACAGAGGAACTTTCTAAAGGCTTTTAGAAGAAAATAAATGTCCTTGAGATGCTGAGAATTGTGGGTCTTCACCTGATCACCACGTTGTATTTGTTGATGGTCTCTCCCAGTGAACTGTTTTTAAGAGAAAAGCCATTTCCAATGACCACACACATCCTGCAATCTAAACTGTTGACACACAATAGCACCGTTATGAGATCAGGTGGTATATTTCACAAGTGTACACATCAGTTCAACTGGTTTATCACAAAAGTACCGGCAAAAGTCAAGGATATCACTTGAAATAGCAGAATCGAGAGGTTGTGCATGTTTGCACTGCTAAACAGAATTGAAGACCATTAAAGTAAACATGCTACAAGTTGTGCTAGTTATAGAAAGTAAACTTTACTGTAAGCAACACGCAAATTAAGCCGACTTTTGTTAGCACACACTAATCTATAATAATAAGCAAAGTTAAAAAAAATCTGATGCACCGAAAGGATCATTTTATTTTGTTAAGACTGCATGCACAGCGCAGTGCCACGCAAGCACTTGTTTAACCGCACTGAGCGTGAATTAGTTTATCTCCACTTTACCTCTCAATGTCTGCAGACATGGTATATCTGGCAACCACTGCCAAGACCTTCAGGAGCATAAGTTCTGCAGGGAGAGAAAAAAAGAGGCTTTGGACAACGTGTGCATTGGAATCATTCTCTGAAAAATGAGCACCATGTAGAAGCTTCTGCAGTAAAAACATGCTACGCACAAAAAAAAGAAGCAAACATTTTTATTAGGTCAGCTGAGACGTGTTGAGGATTTTTGCGGTTTAGCTTATGTTTAAAAGCAAACACAATCGTGTCTCAGGCAGATTTAACCTGACCATTAGTTTAATGACTCTGCTTAACCTCTGTGTTAAAAGTAAAGATTATAACAGAGTGGAAAAACAGAGGCTGTACGTACCGCTGCCTTTAACACCATAAGGCAGAGAATGAGTAGACAGATGTTCTCTCCAGAAGAAATCCTGTAGCTTCAGAAAGAGCTCAGAGTTTTTGCTCATGCTGTTTCAGTAGAAAGAAAGACTTTAATACATGGACAGACAGTTATATTGCGTTCTTCACAAGAACCATATATAAAAATACAAATACACATTCAAAACCAGTTTATCTGCTAAAAACAAACAGTTATGAGCTAGTTATGAGCATGCATGCTGTGCAACAATGCCTAGCTTGAGATGCTAGTGTCACGTTTTGCAACTCACCAGCAAAAACTTTCATTATTAAGCAAGCACACTGAGGCATTTTGCCAGCTAAGTTTAACTAGTGAACAGTATTTCTTTTCAGCAGGGTATGTAAAGCACTAATTCGGTTGAACTTCAATGTTTTCTTAAAGCTTAGAGGCTGGAAATTAACATGATAGAGTTAACAAGTAACTCAGCCGAGTTCTGTGCAGTGGAGCAGCCAGAAACCTTTACACACAGAAGTGTTCATTTAAAAGTGTTGCCAGGCGTCTGCACATTTCTGTTGGCTGTGAGCTGAAAGTGTCTATTTTCATTAAGTGCCCTGCTATTCTCCGGTTACACCACTGAGTACAGCTGCAGGACAATTCCTGGTGTTTTTAAAAGCAGACATTTCACTTGGAGATCAATTTCTGAATGCTTATTATTAAATTATTGACTACATTATCTCCACCATGCACCATAGCTGGTGCTTCTTTAGCATTGGTCTCTTGTATGTCCCAGGCGTTTGGTAAAAACTAACAGATTTCATATCTGTTTAGTGCAAGTTAATTCTTCGATATTTGCCCTGTAGAGAAAGACTGTACATTTTAAATGCATATAGCTACAAAATGATCCTTAGGATTCTATCCTTAGGATTACATTAGAAAAAAACATATATTTATTGTAAAAGAGTCTAACAATTATTACATTCTTCATTTACATTTGTCTTGCTAAATTTTAATACTGTGAATAATATTATTTAGACTAATAGTGTTAATAGAGTAAATTTGACAAATAAAAAACTGACTGATGACATTCTGCTAGCCTTAAAGGAAGTGTCTGAAAAATTTTTGATAGAAAGATATGTAAGTCTACACAATTGTTCAGTATGAATCATTGAAATGGGCAAAGACGTAATTCTGGCAATAATGTGTTTTCCAGAATGTATTTTCTTGTTAAGGGCTGAATGTTTATGGTCAAAATAAACAGTTTGACAAGCAATTAACAATTAACATTTGTTTTAAGATTTGGATAATTTCAGCACCAACAGGTGACAAGGCACCTAACCCCCGATTGCTTCCCGGGTACTGCAGTGATAGCTGCCCACTGCTCTGGGTGTGTGTGTTCACTCCTCATGAAGGATGGATTAGATGCAGAGGTGACAGTTCGGTTATGGGTCATTTTCATCTTGTGCGCTTTGTATGCAACATTAATGTAATTTGGCGGTTACACTCCTGTTAAAGTGAAAACTCACTACTTGTGTTGTGTTTTCAGTGATTGTACCTGACACTTGCTGGTGGTACAGTTGTGTAACTGCAAGACTGTCTGTGTGAGAACAGTTAACGTGGTCTGTCACTAGAATATTTCACATTTATATTCAATATTTCAGTGAATCTGGTTAGAAAGCAGAGATTTTGTTTTTGTTTCTGGGTAAATTAATTATTAATTATTGAATTGTTATTATTATTGTGTGGTTTTAATATTTTGGTTTATGTTGAGCTTAACATTGTGTCAATCTGCTTTCTCACAAACAGACTTTATTGGTAAATTACCAACAATTAGCTGTTATAAGATTGTGTGTAAACAGGGTTTTTTAAAATTGATTGGTAAGTCAATCCTGGCAATTTTCCAGTAAGGGAAGTTTTAACCTTAACAGTAATTTACAGGAAAGATGCTATGTGTGAACACAGAACAGGATCATCAATATAATAATCAAAGAAGACTGACATAAGAGTTTGCTTTGGGCCATACCACATAATACGGATCGCATGTTTACTTACACTTATTTTTAACAGAGGTGTTCATCTAATATGAAGATCAAAGTAAACAACCGCCACAAAAATTAAAAATGTGAAAAAAAACCTGACGTGCAGATACAAAGCATCTGCCTGTCAAATAGTATATACAAAGTATATATTATTATATACAAAAATAAGATGCAAAGTATAAGCCTGTCAAATATTCAAACACAACATAGGCAACAGCGTGGCTATTTAGAGTGCACACACATTAATGTTTACAGGTATTTGTTACTGGGGTGTGAAGGGAATCTTACCAGTAAACAGATGCATGTCGCACATGTGTTAATTTACGAGTAAAGTTATTTTGGTAATTTACTGGTAATTTATCATTATTTATGTGTTAAAGGGGCTTCAACTGATAACTTAAGAGACATTACCTTATTTTAAACAACACTGAAACAATGGCCTCTGAGTTTAAACACTGAACTGCAACATAAGACAAGAGCTCTGCTTTGATTAAACAAATCAGTTCTCAGAGGGCTGCTGAAAACGTAAATTAGGGATAATCACCAAGTATCACTGACCCTGATGACATTCAGCTGACTGGAAAAGAGCTTCAGTACACTTTGCAGCCAAACCAGATAAGCAGAAGAGGCTAAATATGCCAGCAGATGCATAAATAACTCAGATCTGGAACACTGTGCTGAAATACAGCCATCCGTGTCAATTTATAACACCACAGATCGATCTTATCTCCGAAAGAACAAAAGGCATTAATAAGAAAAGAGGCTGAGCTAATTTCTTGTGGAATGTGATATTTAAGCCAGAAACCCAGAAAGGAAGGTTAGGATGCAAACAGACAAACAGTAAAGATTTTCAGAGAACATCTCTGTGACACACTGTAAATAAACACTATATGTAGTAAGGTAGTTTGTACACAACATGTCTGCCAATAGGCTTGTCATTATATCAAAATATATTTTAAGCAGTCAATAGTAACGAAACGCCACAGCAAAAACTATGGTGTTATGGTTAAATAGTGAAATATTTACAAATCAAACAAATAAACTTGCACGTCTTGCATGTACTATAAAAATGTGTTGAGCTTTACAGCATGTTTGTTTTTATTTTATGGCTCAACCTGCTAACCAAGTACCAACATATTTTTTATTCTGTGATTTTTATATTAGCCCAAGAAGCACACACAGGTGGAACTGAAAAAATCCATATTCTTTAGAAACATTTGCCATTGTTTTTAACATATGATTTGGGATTCATTAATTCTAATCTTGCAGACTGTTTAGGATGGATGCTATGTGAATTGTGACAATGTCTAAGCATTCTATAGTCTCAAGCGCTAACATACATTTGATTTGAGAAAAACTGTAACAGAGACATACAGCTCACATCCAATGAGGGGTGAGCAGAGCTAGACAGCTAGTAACAGCTAGACAGCTTATATGTAGCAGTTGCTCACAATGACCTACACCACCCTGGCGTGTATTGACACCGGCCTTTTCTTTCCCGTCACGGCACATCAACACAAACACAATCACACACACCGACAGTTCACATACTTCAAACTAAGGCTCTCCCACTTCCTCTGAGAGCTGTTGTTGTCACATACAGACACAGGCGGCTGAAGGGACTTTCCACTGTTGCCATAGCTTTAAGAAAATAAAAAAGTTTTTGTAGTTAAAATCAGCATTAGTACATCTGTAAAGCCTTTTTAAGCCGCATCTTGATAGAATTAACAAAATGAGAACGAAAACAAACTTGTGCAATCGTGATACTGTAAGAAAGATCAATAATGGGGTTTGAGGCTAGGGAACAGGAGGCTACTAACCTGTCAAAGTAAATCTGAGAGTAGTAGTAACAGATGAAGAACAGCACAACAGGAACAAGCCTCAGAAACCATGCTGGGGAGAACAAGTAACACAAAGAGACAAATTCTGAAGTTAATTATGTGTTGAGAATTGTTAAGTAACAGTACAACCCAAAACTAATGCTGTCTTTTCTCAAAGCTGACAGTGTGCTGCATCTAGTGGTTTAAATGTTCAGTTAGGACACTGGTGTGAGCAAAGTACCAAGAAAACAGGAAAAAAATGTGTAAAATGTGTTCAGAATTATAGGAACTAAGAATTCAAATTTCCCTTTAACAGTTGAAAGGTCATTATACTATAAAATATCTTATAATAGATATAATGAATATAATTGAATAATATAATATAGTTTCAGAAATTAAACCTTCCTTGTTAACTTGAAAAGCAGCTTTTTTTAAACCAAGGTCAGAATACGACTTGAAAAGTGTGTGTTCTGAAGTCATAGCAATGTGAAAGACTGCCTCTGGAAAGGAGTCACACCTTTTTTCAAATAGTTGCCCCACCCACCATATTATGCATGAAATGTATGCAGTGGCAGGCTGTGGAAAAACTCCACATCATTGTATTTCTTCAGATCATAACATTTAAGGATTTAATATCATCACTGTAATCACAGTAGGTGATTTCTGGAAATAGCTGTTAAAAATTTAAACCAACACCCCAACAAACAATTTTGTGGATATTTGCTAGAACTTTTGCAGTCTGTCGGTGTGTGTGTTAAAAATAAGGATATCATCACACTAACATAGTCAATCATAAAAAGGGGAACAGCTGTTAGTTGCTACTTATGTTGCATAGTGTGTTTTAAATGGTATAGCAATGGTGGTTGTTTATGTGTCTATTTCAAATATAAACGTGCTTCTAGAAATTGCTTACTGCCTCTTTTAGCATAAACACTTCCTTTTTTTACGAAACGTGTTTTTACAAAACTTTGTGCTACTTACAAAACTTTGTGCTACTTAATTCACAAAATTTGTTACAACTTTATTTGATACCAAATCAGCACATGCATTTGTGCCGTTTGCATAATTCCTTTAGTAATTCTTTGGTAATTGCTAAAACAACACAGACAAATGACCACTGCAGAAAAAAGAGATTTACAATCCCTTACACACTCCCAGCCCAGATCATTTGTTTGCAAGCATGCTTGCATACTTACTTTTGGCTGCTTTTAAGGTCATCTTCAGTTATCCCTTTGCACTCTGATTTCTGTGCTGTCCATATTGATCTGAATAAATATAAATAAAATAAAAATCATCAGCACAAATTTAGAAGATTTGTTTTGCACTTTCAGTCCTTCTCTGCTAAAACAGGGTTTTTGTAGCTTGAAGTGTATGATCAGATTATAGAAATGATTAGAAATGTAACAGACACTTGTATGTTACTCAGAGCGTTTGGCCCCCAGCCAAAGTGTTAATCCAGCAGTGTATCTTGTGCAGGCAATTCTAGATTAAAGCAGATTTATAAAGCCACTGATGTCATTCAACAGTCTACAGGAGAGTGACTAGCAACACACACACATCTACAGTACATTTGCATGATTGCTCAAAGCCTCTTGACTGGTCTCCTGTATATACAGTTTAGTACTGCCCTGAATAGGCTCTGAATTTGATTACATATAGACTGCAATATAATGCACAATAACCAGCGAATATTTGGACTTTGTATCAGTAGTGTATAAGTCTTTCAAATGTGTTTTTTTGTGGAGACCAGTGGACTGTTTAACAGCTCAGAACACACAAGATACATAAAAACAACAAGTACAGCATTAAGATTTAAGCACAAAACATAACCTTTAGAGCTGTGTTATTTATGTAATGGCTATACACTGTAGGTTGTGAACTATTTCACATTTGTTATCTAAAAAAGCATATTGAAGGCAGTGCTCAGTAAAAAAACAAACACATTTTTTCTACTTCCTCTAATTTTTATACTAACATTTTTCAGATTATATAAATGTATGACCCTAAATTGAACATTGCAACAGTGCGCAATTCTCCATTAACAATTGACAGATTTATTTCCTGCATGTAATCGTGCATTTTCTCAAAACTGAATACAGTGTAATGCCATACAGTACTGCAGTGATGCAAATGCTGCATACATCATGCACTGATAAATCATTTCTCATTCACACTGATTGCAGCATTTCAGTGACAGTGACTCTCACGAGGCCGTTTCACAAGCAGAACTTGCGCAAGATTTGAGCTCCTGTGAGATTTTAAACCTCAAAATAATTTTATAGCAAAATTAGATTGCCTCAAAGCCATTAGCAATTGTCTCCAAATCCATTAGCAAAGCTAAAAAGCACACATCTAAATCAACTCTCTTACAAACAATGAAAGGCCTGAGGAACCATTCAATAAATCACATTCAAGCAAATGATCTTGCATTTGCATTTTATGTGTCACAACAAATAGCTCCAAGTAGTGTAACCGGTGAAATGTGGTTTGAGGGAAGAGCAATACTTCAGTGAGCTTCTGATATGTTTCTTATATGCAAAATAACCATAAAAGAACAGAAAACAGACTTTGACATGTTGCTATTTAACAATAAATTGTTTTGATGCATTTTGTACCCTTAATAATTTGCGTAGCTACATTATTCTTACTCTAAAGTGAACTGTTCTCTTCCATCTGCCAAAGTGAGGTTTTATGTTTAAAAACAGTGCTGTGATCCAGAAAGCTCCCTAGTGTGTGCTACACTTAGCATGCTAGTGTGTTCTACTGCTAGTTAACAGTTGACCATACATGACCTCCACATTAACTGCTTGAGTTATGTTAAACAGCTAAAGCTGTTTTATTCTGTTTGGGTGGTTTTCACACAAGCAGACAAATTACACTCACTTTATCTCAGTAAACATGTTATTGGACTTACTTTGAACTGTTAAACATTAACCACTGCTAACATCATAATGACAATTATTTCTTGAGAAAAATTAATTCACTGCTAGTTGCATGGTAGCGGTGTCATGACAAAGGTAGCTGCCAGGTCAAAAATCATAGCAATAAAAAAACATAAATCACAGGCAATTTATTTCCACAGACTGAAACTAAACCGTGAGTGTGCCATAATGTTAGAGATTTAAATCCATCTAATGTGGTGCAAGAATAGTCTAGACTTATCCAGCTTAAAAGCTAGCTAGGAATGACATGTATTAGTATAATTCACAATATCTCTTTCGTATCTGAGCCATTATGGATGTATTGCAAATATATGAGGAATACGTATAAGCTTAGATTTGGTTTCTTCCATTTCCTGTGCCACATGTAGCCTTGTTGGTATGTAACCCTGAATGGTATGGTCTGGTTATGTTAGCAAATCCCTTTTGATAATATGTGAAGGCTGGATTACTGTTGATTAATTTTGTTTTTCTATAATTCCCATGTGTTTTATATAGTCTCTCACATTGGTAGCTGTTTCAGTGGCATTCAATTCCAGATTGAGTGAGATCCCATGACTATCTCCCCCAACACCCCCTCCCCCCCACAACAAAAAAACAAGCCACGTTCCATTGAAGCTAACATGAATCTCCAGGTGCAGCAATGGGAGATTTGGCCAAGGACATTTTAGGAGATAGCAAACATGAGTTTGGTCAGGATGCATGTTTTGTTTGCAAAACATGCATTTTTACTATTGCTATTGCTTACCTACTCTAGCTAGCTGCATTTGAACATACAAAGATCACTGTCTCTTTGACCAGTCATTGGTTGTGACTGCACCAGCCAAAAATTGTACTTGAAGACTAAACAAATTTTGTTTGGTGGGACAACCTTCACAGAGAGGAAAAAACACCAGAATGGGGAACTCACAGTTTTTAAAAAGAGAAAGTTAGTTGCTCAATCTCTCTCTTTAGATGTTTAGAATATTATCAGTAACATTTTATTTCTATGTACTGTTATAATGCTAGAAGCAATGACCACCAGATCGTTCTGTGTGTCCTGTTCATCAGACTCAAGGTCCAACATCATTGATTGTGCTTAACAGTGTATTTATTTGACACTGTATCTAGACAGATAACCTTGTGCTGTCAGTGCAAAGTTGTTGTGTTTTCCAAAATCTCTAACATAACCATTCTGTAAAAGTTATTATATTAAGTTCTTGATTCTTTTTCATTATTACCAGCTACTTTGTTGAAGGTTTTGTCAGTTTGTGTTCTAACTGACCACAACATCCAACACCATATTCTGTCCATTGCTTAGTTTCTATTTCTGTGACCTCATTTCCACACATTTACCACATTTCTGCATTCTGCGTTATCACTAGAATCTTAGATAGTGACATCACTTGATAACAACAAACAAACACATACAATGTTGCGTACATATCTCAACTAATTTGCTACATAGTAGGATAAACTCCAATACTTCAAAATTCATTTTTGATTGAACAGTTGATTCAAACTACCACTGTTTACAAAACATTTACATTAAATTATTTGAATTATGAAGGCAGCATTTGCAGACATCACAAACACATAATCCCAATGTGAACGCTGTTTCAAATGATGTTATTTTCCTTCAGCATCACTTATATCCTCTGCAGGAAAAGTAATTGCAAAATTCACTGCCGAGCTCTGAAAACCAGTCAAGTAGAGTCTTGTCAAGTTTATCACAAAGAAACTTCTTGTAGAGCATTGAAGTCAGTCGCTTATTAGTGCTCCATTTCAGACGCTGCCTTGAAAGGCAAAGCAGTAGGTTTTAGAACAGATCCACAATGTAAGTCACCATCCCCAAACATGCTGTACACTGGGTAGAATTCAAAGGCACTAAGCCAGACAAAAGTATTTGGCTTAAAACATATTGCCAAATCAGCTGTTCTATTTTAAGCGACACTATTGTAACATAGCTAGATGGTCACATACACTATTCAAATACTACACTAGGCAAATGCTAACCTTATACATATTTAAATGCCGGACACACAAATAAACCCCATCACCAAATAGTGTGATGTTTACGTTTAACCTATACAACCTTTCTGGATCATAGCAGGCTTTCACTCTTCTCCGCTCTCCTTCCATGCAAAATAACTGAGCAGCATTCAAGGTGATTCTAACAAACGCCACATGTTCCACAGCTGTGAGGCCGCGGCCCTGACCCAGCCTCTAGAACAATGACTGTCTGTATGGCAAATGAAGAGCAAACAGAAAATAGCGTAGTAGTAGTTAAGTGGTTAAGGCTCTGGGCTGGTAATGTAACAGGTTCAGATTTGAACCCAGGTAGAGGCGTTCTGTTAAACAAAG
>JBAJNP010007359.1:0-22795 GCA_036877545.1 Yasuhikotakia modesta | reverse complement strand
TGTGTGTGTGTAGTTTATTTTGTGTGTATTTCCTGTAGCCTCGACTCAATCACACACAATACAACACGGCAAAACCTGATCATCTGAGGCATTGCATAGCCACAGATCTTCTTTAGAGATACACAGTTTGAGGGACCAAACCGTTCACAGGGTGTTTAGAGTTATGTGGGGATGAGAGAGCGAGTTCTCACCCCATTAACCAGCTAGTTATCCTGCACCTATCAGCACAGACGCCACGGGTAGCTTTTCAGAGGTGAAATGACTTAATCGAGACTGTAAAATGAGGATGATTAAGGTCACGGAGTAAAAATGCTGTTGAAAATGGGCGTCACATGTGCTCAACCTTTAGCAAGCAGCAGCGTTTGACTGAGATCAGTCTATGGACAAACGAATAATGATTGCTCCACTGTTGCGTTCGCACTCCACAAACACGCCAATTTACACTGAGTGATTTCAACTTTAATCTGTAATAAAGATAAATCCAGTGCGCTTGTAGCCCTGTTAGCGTGTTGTTACTGCAGAGGAAATGGGAAACACTTGTGCTGATTGGATGAGAGAATTCATGATCATCTAATTATGCAAAGTTTCACCGAGGGAACGTCTTAGAGGACGAGGGAACGTCTTAGAGGAGCGTCACAAAAAAGACTTAATAACTGACAGCAGGGGGAATTTTTTAGACGATGGTTCGGGTGCGATGATTAGCAAAAGTATTTAATGTAAATGTTGATAAACAATAGATGAAGTTTAGCGAGACAGGAGAGGAATGTTTTGCATATTGTAGCTGCCGGATTTTGATGCTTCTGTCAGTGCTTGAAGACGCTTTATGATTTCAGCTAGATAAAAACAGAAGAGATGAAATTGTGTTCCCACCATGAGGCTGTCTGTAGTGTTTCTCTGCAGTCAGACTGTCGTTTGTGGCTAATTAAATCCCACCCTTGCTGTGCTGTTACGGCTGTCTGACAGGTAACACACTCCGCATGTGATCCTGGTGCATTTGGGATTTTTTTGGGCAATTATTACATGACGGCCTTAAAACTAGATTTGCATCTCCTAAATTATTATTTATCCCTGAATTATCATGAAAACGCTGACACACACATCTGCATGCTTATTAAGGTTGCATCTGTGATTTGTGTTGCATGTCATGCGAGCGTGTGTGAGACTCGCTGACACCACGCACTCATTATAACACACTGACCTGAGATTCCTGCCTGCAGCCGTCTGCCTCATTCACACACGGTCTTATATCTTGTTTTCTGTGAGCAGCACATTATAAATTAGGTCACACCTTACATTACTGCATTTATGTGTTTTACATATGCCGTATGCTAATGAGCGTTACTTATAGTAGTGCTTGTTTAAACGGCCTACAGTTTACACAGATTTTTTTATTGTAATTTTTTACTGAAATGTAACAGTAGATCTTAGGAGTGTTTTTTGTTGTGTTTGTGTGTGAGAGAGAAACAGAATCTTCTCACTGTTGTCTCAGGCTTGTGAATGCGTAGAACATTCCAGAAGATGGGATCTGGTGAGCGTGTCTCATTCCTCCGTATGGCGGCTGCTACTGAGTTAAACTCGTTATGCTGGCGTTAAAAAGCCCTGCTGACCTGCAGCGAGACCTTTCACCACACGAGTTTGGCTGTTAGGTGACCTCTCCCCGTGGTTTGATCCATTCTGAACTCAATTGTGCAATCAAACACCCAATTTACCTCCGGGGCGAGCGAGCGAGAGAGAGCGGGAGATTCAGGCGTGCGGTGGGCGAGTGGAGTGAGAATTGAGTCCACGCTGGGTGCTGATGCCTGGTCCTCACACACAGCAGATGCTTCTGTTGGGTGTCATGAGGGGTTGAGTCTCATACTGACTTCAGGTCCTTCTGAGAAGTTCCCACAGACCTCACAGGGTTAGAGGTCATCATGTTGATGTTGTTTGTACGCAACTGAATACAACAGATGACTCGTGTCCAGACTAGCTTTCATGGAAGCTGTCATGCTGAAAATATTTCCAAATTGTTGTGGCGTTCATCTCATAAATCTATCTTTTGTGAAATGGCTTTATTCCGCAGTAACAGTTTAAAAGGTAAAAGGCAGAGGCCATCTTGAAAATGTATTTGTGTGTGTTAACATGAATTAAAGAGCGTAAACCTGAGGAGAAAGATCTGCGGCGTGAACTGGTACATGTTAATAATCTCTGTCTCTTCCATTAGCAGATGAACAGATATACTAGACCCATCTGTGCTCTATAAATCAACACACAAGCAGATGTTACCTCACAAAACAACCTCGCTGGAAATCATTAGTAATCTGATCTAAGGGCATCGGTTTTGTCATCATTACATCTCCATTAACGTGCGTATTAGCGTCGTAAATGCTAAAAACACGTGTTGAAAAGATTTGACCATTTTAAACAAACCCTCCAGATTAGTGCGTTTATTAATTCCAAATTGAACTGCAGTTCTTGAGTTGAGATTTATAGCTGTACTGAAAATTAACCCACATTTAAAAATGTTGGGGAATTAAGACACATGGATTAGGAAAGTTCTTTCAGGTTGTGGATGAATGAGAGAAATCCCATGTTTGTCTGTACAGGTGTGTAATAGGTGTGTCAGATTTATGTGTCGTTTGTTAGATGGAGCAGTGATTCAATAGATCTTAATCTGGGATGGAAAAGAGGAAGTGTGTGGAGCTGCTGTGTCTGTGTAAATGAATTTCACATTACAGTAGGTCACTGAATTCATTCAGCTTGTCAATCAGAGGCGCTCTCCGGGGTACTGTGAGTGTGTGTGAGTGTGTAAGTGTGTGTGTAAGCGTGTGCTTGTGAGTGTATGAGCATGTGTGTGTGTGTCTGAGTGAGTAAGTGTGTGTGTGAAGTGAGTTGCATTTATCCATTGCGTTTGGTTGCGGGTATAGCGGGTGGTTGTAAATAAAGAGTTCAATTTTCCTTTCCTGGAAAAGCAGCCCATTTATCAAACACATCTGTGCGTGTGTGTGTGCTGTGTGTGTGTGTGTGTGTGTGTTGTCTCATTTCTTCAGGAGCTGATTTTATCTGTCTGGGGGACGTGATAAAATGACCCCTGCAGTCGCTGTGGGCTTGCCAACAGGAAACCGGCCAATTTAGAAGGTGGAAAGTCCATTAAAAGATTAATATAAGGAAGTGAGTGAGTCCTTGTGGACTTATTAGAAGCTCATCAGAATACAGCGTGTGAGTTTGATTTATGAGTCAAACTGCTGAATATGTGCTGAGGTTCAGAAGTCATTTTTCTACTTTCAATCACTAAAAGAACTATTGTGTATTAGCACCAATTTAAAACCTGCTTACCTTATGACCGGCAAAACTGCCCGAACATACGTTTGCTAAGCTTACTGTCACGGATGTGACGTCTACAGCACAGATTGTTCAGCTGGGTTTTTTAGCCAATTACCTGAACCAAAAAAGTCATGTGACTGAGTTTAAAACTGCAGAAGTATGAGTTCATGACGGTGCTGATATACAAAAACTGTATTGCTCACAAAACACGGATAAACAGTTAGACCTTCCAGACCAACCATTTTAATATTAATGAGTGTTGGATTAGGAGCACGGTGGCCGTCCTGTTATTAATGCGTGGGACACTGTGTTGGCATTTGAGAGAGGCAAAGTTTGCCATTATATGCTTTTAGTAACGGATTGCTGTCAGTGGTGAACGGCTGTTTTGTTTGAGTCTTGAGTGAGAGGCAGTCGAATCCTGTAGGCAAATCTACTGTCCCTCATCCTCTGAACGCATCAGTTTTTTTGAGTCACTTTGACAGAAAGCTGCCAATAAAATACATTTAAATGTCATTATCAACACAAATCAAAGAGTGAAATATTCTGTCTTCCAATCACAGCCTGAGATGTGATATCACCCCTGCCACCCACCGCTGCTGTTTGTCTCTCAGTTTTCCCCAGTGTGGGCCGGTTTAATATTCATCAAATCACATTTAATCTGCGGACGCAGCCCACCAGTCGATATCAGGCATACAGATGGAAAACATTAAAGCGTGTCTGCGAAAGGGCAAACAAAATCAGAACTGATGCTTGCGTAATGTGAGGGGATTTTCAGATGGACCGGACTGGACTTTATCACTCCAGAGGAGTTGATGAGAGAGGAGTTTGGTGTAACAATGCTTTAGTAGTTATTATTAAACAGACAGCGCTGGAAACTCGCTGCGTTACTTGGCAACTCCAAACAGCCCACAGTTAGTATAATGGGCTGTATTACTTGGCAACTGTTTTTATCTATAAATTTTAATATAGTAATTTTAACCTATTATTAGTGTCTTGTTGTTGGTTAAGATTGTACTGCGTTTCATGGAAAGATCTGATATCACTTTGCAGTGATGAAATGAATTGATGCGTTTGTGTCTGTAAGGATCAGTTTAGAACAAACTTTCTCACCAACAGATGGGCTTTAATATCTTTTAATCTTTTCCGTATTGGCGGCTTTAAGCTCATACGGAGCAGCGGGTTCAGATCACTTTATTCATATAACACACGCTCAACTCTGTGTTCTCCGTGAGTCCTGGGTTCTTAACTAGAACATGTCTCTAATGCAGAACCTGTTACAGAACAGAGGGGCAGTCAGTCTCTCTGTAAAGACTTCATTTCATATATGTTTATTTGTGTTAGAAATGTGTGTGTGTGTGTGTGTGTGTGTGTGTGTGTGTGTGTGTGTGTGTGTGTGTGTGTCATATAATCCCCTGGAGATGATGTTTTCATTTGCTTAAGCGACACGCACACTGAACATCAACAATGTCTGAAACTCATCATTCTTTGAGCGAGGTTTGCTGAAAGCGGATCACGCCGTGAGTTCTGTACTGTAATTCTCCTGCTTGTGCTCTCAGCGGCTGACTCTACAATACTCCATCATAAAACCTTTCTCACAATAAATATTTAAAGCGGCCATATTCTACACTTTTATTATAGCCTTTTATTGTAGCGTTTTCATTTTTCCCCAGGCGTCCACTTACAACGTTCCTCCGGTTTTCCCGCACGTTTTATATTAATTACATAAATTCTGTTTAATGTTTCCATTTCCCACCCTCCCTGAAAATTAAACGAGCTGTTTTTTATTTTTTGGGACTTATATGTAAATGACCTCCTGTTTTAATTGGCTGATCTCTTAGCATGTGAAATATGTAGCAATGCTGCAGCTGTATCCCTGAATACTAAGTAGTGCTTCATTAGGAAACATAGGCAGCGATACGTCACTCATAGTTATGATGTCATCAAGATGAGACGCAGTTGTGGTGAGTTGCACTCCAACCTTTATCAAATGTAACTCAGTGTTTTTTTTTCTAGTGTTTTCAGGAAAACGTCACAGGCAGGAGTTTTGAAACTGGAGTTAAATGTTTGTCCAAAATACAGGTTAGAGGTTCCTGACAGAACATTATACTGTTGCTATTTAAAAATAGCATCAAAAATCCAGCTTTTATGAGATGAGACCTTTAAGAACATAACAGTGTTTGATTTTATTTGATGTTCTGGTGCTTGCAGACGCGAGGGCAGATTATCGGCGTGTCGTGAGAGCCGGTGGCTCTTTGACGTGGGGGCCGTGAGGCGGCAGCAGTGCAGAGATCTGATGGTTTGAATGCAGACGTGTGTCTGTCATTGCTGTGTCTGGAGGTCGTCGGAGAGTCAAGCGTTACAGACGCAAAAGTCACCGTCAGCCGTTTGCCGGTCGCCTTGGAAACGCAGCAGCCAGACGTCAATAGCAGTTTTTCTCTGGCAATTGAGGCTGAGCCGAACCGCAGATGATGTGAGATTGAACGACTGATCATCGATCAGCACAGATCTCTGTCTGTCTCGTGTCAGGTTCCGCTGATCTGGTGTGCAGACAGAGCGCCGGCCGCTGGGCTTTCAGCCGTCGCTGGGGATGAAAATAAAGAACCTGTTATTATTGGCTGTGAATGAAACGCTGGAATAATAAAGTCTTACAGCGTTTCCTGTACGGACACCAGCGTTGTGCTGCTAGTACAGCTACACAGCCACAGCAAAACACGTTTTAGCAGAATTCTGATTGTTTTTACACGCAGTGTGAATTGAGAGGATGGCTGGGCACAAAGCGACTGACATAATCACTGCAGTCTGAACCAGTCACTCTTTCATCAGATTTAGGGGAGGAATTTCTAGAAGAATCAATATTGTTACATTGTAAACAAGAACCGTTGAATATTTCATTTGAAGTAGTGGACATTAATTCTGCACACCCCAAACGCTTCATGAATTCTGAGGAGATTTTGAGGTGATGTGTTGAGGCCGAGAGCAAACTTTGTTTCTGTGTGTTTTCGTGCGTCGATGGTGTGTGTCTGTAAAGAGGATTTGAGATTCGCAGATCTCACAGAGTGTTTAGACTTTGTCCAGGCGTGCGATTTATTGCAGCTTTCAGAGAGATGAATTTGTTGCTCTCTGCAGCCGTGAGGGACTCTTTCCTGCGACGGCCTGCATTACAACATCACGCAGTCGAAAGATTGTGTGTGGAAGATTTATTAGATGCCACTGGCCTATTTTTTTTATTTAAGCTTCAGAATAAAATAATATAATTAACATTTAAACCTAACCAAAATCAGCTATATGCATAAATATCTTTACGTACAGTTATTTAAATGTGACACACAGTGTGACCCGTGTTTCATCCTTTTGTAAAACATTTATTTTATGCACAGCTACGTTTTTGCTCAAACCCTGATAATTTGCAAAATGACGCAACTCTTAGTATTTGTGCTCTGGGGCAAAAACCTTCATTTTTTGGTTTTGGTTAATGATATTTGTTCAGTATTGCCCTCATTCTTTGTGACTCAGTTGTTGCCTACAGACATAGGTTGTCATATTTTCTGTTTAATCTCATCCTTCCCACATGCACGTTAACTTATCTAACGCTAGTCGACTAGCGGGTAAAAGAGTTAGCGAGAGATTTATGCAGACAGCGTGATGTGTTATTGATGCGTCTCAGGGTTTGTGCTGGAATCGTGTGCAATAAAAAACGTGTTATATGTTGCACAATTCTGCTTTGCTTCTTATTGCACCTTTTTCCACTTTTCCTAACTTTTTGTGAACTTTCAGACCATTTTTATGCAATAATTTTTTGTATGTTTAGGATGTGTGAGGAGAGACGATTTTTACTAGAGCGCTCGCAGAATCTCTGAATAACCTCCAAACTGTTTAAACCAGCTGTAAGAATTTATGCTAACTTTTAGCTAGGAAACAGCTTTGGTGCCGGTTGACAGGTTTACCTGGTTTAATACATTACAGTGTACACACACACACACCTGATGAGGGTAAACATCTCTCCAGTCTTCAGTTCAGCCGCTGGAGACGGCGAAACAAAGTGTCAGCAGAAAACTAAAGCTGTGCTTTTTTGTCTCGCAGAATTTGTCACCTGACAGGAATCTAAAGCAGTTCGTCTCCCCCAAAAACACGTCCCTCCCTCTCGTTTTCTCCGCCGGCCTTCAGAGCCGCATCAGACGTGTGGACAGAAACCTGCACTCTTAATAAAAATCATCCATTTCTGTTACGGCTCGGCTGAGGGGGTGAAAAATGCATTTGCACACTATCAAAAGGTGATTTTTTTTTTCTTCCTGTTTTCTTCTTTGTAAAGTGGATTCCTGAAATGGGGCATTAGGTGCCACTGTCATGAATCTCCACATTGCTTTTGTGGCTTTCATATTCTGCAGAACCTCGTATTATTATCACAGAATGAGACCCAGTTTGGTGAGGACCGCTCCTGCTGCAGATGTACTGGTTATGTTAGCTAGTTAGTTGGTTAGTTAGTCTTTTGTTTGTTTGGGCAATAAAAATTTAGACCACACAAGTGTAGCTGAATGTTTTTTTATGACGTATTTCAAACAGCGCTTATTTTTTATTCTCCAACCCATGTTTTCATTAGCACACTATGTAGTGTGTTTATTAAGCTATTAACCCCACATTTTTTTAAAAAACAATAATGTTTTAAAGAGGTTTGGCTGCCGACTCAGACCAAACTCTAGCCAGCTGGCCACGTTTGATACAGGCAACGTTTACAGCAAGATAAAGCAACGCCAATTCTACAGCTAGCACTTGCTTAGCAAACTCTTACCTTGTTCGGTGTGTGTGAAACTCTTAGCAGATAGCAGGTGACGGTTCATTTCAGGGGTAGGTTTGGTGGCTCACGTGTGTTTTGGGTTTGTGTGTGTGTCCGTGTTCATGGACTGATGGCTTGAAAATTGCAGGCAAATAAAAACGACAAAGAATGAAGCCGGTTTTCACAGCTGAGGTGCTTGAAAACTGATTGTGGCGTCGCATCGGCAGTCTGACACGAAACATTCTGAGTCACTCAGATTTGTGTTGTTCAGTTCACATCTTTATGTTTTACCAGCCGTGTGTGTAACAGTCTAAACACTGGACTGCTGAAAACATCTTAATGTAGCACCACCTGTGAAGATCTCACCTGTACCACAAGATCTGTGCTGCATGTCTTCAGACTGAAATCTCACAAGGCGTTTCTGAGTGTCTGTGAAAATGTGGTTGACTTTAAACTTTCATTTTAGGAAATGAAATTAAATTGCATTTGGCCAACAGGCAGGTTAAACTCATCAAAAGAAAGCAGCTAAACAGGATACGTCCAAAAAAACTTTTAAATAAGGAATATTGAAAAACAAATTTAGGTTTAAGTGGGTTTTGTGCATTAAAGGTGTCTGGCTGTATTCATTACAAATACTGGCAGACAAAAGGTTCAATTTTTGGAGGCTGTTATTGTAAATTCACATATAAGATGTTTTAGAATAATATACAGATTCATGAAGATATTGTGTGTGTGTTTAAGGTTATTTGGTTAGAAACAGGAGGTTAGTTGGTTGAACTAGAGATCAAGATGTTGTGCATTTTTCTGCCAACACATGGAAATTCGTCTGGCAGGAGCAAGAAGAGACACAAACAGATATGATCTCAAACTCTCTGGGGTGACAGAGAAAAGCCTTTCTCTCCTCAAATGAAATATGTATAAAGGTTCCTCTCAAAGAAACCTCCTCCTCGTTTCTCATTCTCGCTCTGAGTCTCCTGCCTCAGAATACTGGCTCTCTGTCCTCCATGTGTCTGCGTTGTGATTGGTTATTCTCACTTCCTGCTCCGTGTGGCTCTCAGCCAATCACCCGCACTCGCAGAGGTGTGAGGCGATCGGCACGCGGCCGCTGCCTCTTGATTGGCATCAATTTTTAATATGTTGCTCCATTGATTTTTCTTCCTTTCAATTCCCAGAAATGTTTACATGCGGGAGACGGCAGCCAAGGCAATTAATTTGCGGTTATATTAAAACAAAGTCATTAAAAGCGAACAGTGTGGCAATTCATAATTAAAAATGCGAATAAAAATAAGCCCCATTAGCATCACGGCCGCTTGTTTTTTGTTTTGTAGTGCAGTTACGGGATGAAGAATAGATCAACAACACGGCTGATCCTTTTATCCAGATGCCGCTCCGACCCACCGCACGCATGCTAGCAACTGCAGGGAAACGAGTGTGACTGATATGTGCAATAAATGCACCACAGTGATCTTTGTCAGCTGTGACAGCAGCACATATTGAACAAGAGCTTTTGTTACTGCTGTCATTTTTTTTAGGCTATTTCACTTGCGTTGCGACGCAGCCGTCGCAATACCAGCAGCGGGGGCCCACCTGCCTGACACATGCATCAAATATATGAAAATTAGAATGGCTGCAATATGTCCAGATCATAAAATGTCTCACAAACCGTGTGAGGTGATGCATTTTTCCTCACAGTTGCATGGGGGACTTTTGTATATGCAGTTTTAAGCACGTTGGAAATGAGCGATGCATGTATCGGTGGCTGAGATTCATACAGCAATAATGCGCTTAGTCCATTGATTAATGTGTAGCAAAACCGAGCGCAATATATTCAATGAAACTGACACAACTCAAGGTTGTTTGCACAGAAGCGTTGATTGATCGCGTCCAGCGCTGTTTGCAGTGCCCTCCACCGAGAAGACGAGTGTGTTTGCGTCACTGTGATGCAGAAACGATTTATGCCCACCTGCTGTCAGAAGAAATGTTATATGTAGTGTAACTGTGCCCACACTGGCCTCATGACCTGCTGGGCATGATTTTTTGACTCCTGAGTCTAAGAACTTTGCTGTTATTGTAATATTTTGTGTGTGTGTGTGTGTGTGAGCACCAGGGGACTGATTGTAAAGTTAAGAGTTGCAAGTTTTTGTGATTAAACGTTGGAGTCAACATGTGCGTCAGAGATTGACTGATTGTGTGTGTGTGTGTGTGTATGATTAGTTAAAAGGTGATGTTTTTGGCCGTGTGGGTAAGGCTGTAATCTCTCTGCTGTCAGCAGTCGTGTCCTTTGCTTGCTTCAGTATTAAAAGGTCAATGAAATATTTATCGCGCTGTTTTTCGGGGTCAGATGGGAAACTGCGTCTGCGTTTGACATCTCAAAATTTATAATGGGAAAAGCAGAAATCGGTTCGTATATGAAATTACTAGAGCAGGTATAGGTCAGTTAATGGTTAACCTTATGATGTTAAAAGTGGTTAGTGTGTGTGTGTGTGTGTGCGTGTGTGTGTGTGTGTCTCCTCCTCTTATGTGGTTGTATTTGTTTATAATGGTCTGTGTTCTGGTATATTTTCTTAAATGTGTTTCAGAGGAAGCGAGTTCTGATGGAATCAGTTGTAACGCATTTAGATGACCAGACTGATGCTATCCAAACAGACAAGGTGGCCGACTTTGAGTTTTAGACACTTTTAACTAGATTATGCAGCTTTTGTGCCACATCCAAACGGATCAGCTGCACTCACGGAGCGTTGATCCAGTTTTAAAGGACGCACGCACGGTGAGAGTTACGTGAATATTAAACAGAGGCGAGGAAATGATGGACAAAACAAATGCAAATTATATCCAACAGCAAAAATGTTTAGTTATAGTTTAATAAATATTCTGAAATGAATATTTAGTTTTTTTAGCTCACTTGTAGCTTTGAGGTCATTAAAATGTGTCCCGTTTCTCCAGAGATTTGTGTGGTTTTCTCTGTTAGCTTTCGGTCGAAAATCTCTATTTTTGGATGCAGATTATAAAACATTTTATGATGTTATTTTTATGTTGTGACAGCGTAAAAACTGTCTGTGTTGCAAAGATTAAGTGTAACAGTTACTGAACCTCTAATTCTTACGTCTGCTTTGTTTTCGAGCGCAATTTAATATTTGTGAAATATCTGCCATCATTGGTGTTAAGACATCGTCACCTCTCCTGTCGTCATGTCTGCCGTCTGAACCCTGTATCGGCTCAATTAACTCTTATATTTTCACCTGACTCTGTCCATTAGTACAGTCTAGGTGCCCAGGTACAGATCCACAGCGTGTCAGTTTCCTCCCACTTATTCCCGCTTTTTCTTCATTTTTCCTCCTTTTTCTGTCAGTCAATGTTGTTTGTTTTCTGCTTCTTTTCTCGCACCTCAGCTGCCTTTTTCTCTGGGGTGTAAAATGTCACAGTAAACAGACAGGACACCTGCCACAGCACTCCTGTCTTGTCATAGTTTCTAATTAAAGAGCAACAGGAACAGCGTTTGGTTCGAGCTGCATGACCTCAGTGGCAGATTTAGCAAAATTAAACTTTTCCAAACACCCTTTTGGAGTGTTTTGTGTTGTTAAATAGAAAGTTTTCAGTCCTTGAATGTTAGAAATATGGTTGAAGGGGTTTGTGGCTAAGATGCTAAGTGTCATTTGCTAGTTTGTCCTAATAGTCATAAAAAGTTATTTTTTCCCTCGCCAGCAAAGTACATACATTTAGTTTATGTGAACGGTATGTAAATGAACAGGCTTCAAAAGCAGAAAAAACATCTTTATTGCATTTTATTGGCACAATATTTTGGCTGTCTGAGCTTTATGTTTTTGTCTGTTTTCTTGTGTATTATATCTGTTCACTAACCATTAGCCGGTGTCACATAATGCCAGCAAGCAAATGTGAACGTGCGTCAAAGAAATTGGAAATTGGTTTGGAATGTAGTTTTAGCGTTATGGAAACATTACCTAAAGCAGCCATTTGTTCATGTTTTATAGTCGTTTACATGGATCGGTTGTTTGTCACAGTGTGTCGCAGTCATAATAATCCCGAATTCTCCTCAGCAGAATAGCGATTGGACCGTACGAGAGGCACTGTAATGTCCTGCCAGTTTCACAGAGGCAGGTGGGACGTTAAGATCTATGGTCATCACGCTTCTGTTGTTCCCCAGCGATGCACGGATGACTTACCCCACAACAAATAAATTGCCCTTTCTCCCCTGAAATGGCGGGACATCACATTCCCTCTCATCCGATGCCGGCAGCGTTTCCCTCTGCATGTAGTTTATGTCCCTCACAGCTCGTACAGTCCCAGTCAGACCAAGAATAAATGCAAGACGTGGGCAGTGCTGCAATGAGTGAGGATGAGGAGTAATGATCTGGAATGGTGAGGAAGAATTCAATGGTCTCCTGTTTGGTGGGCGTGGCATCCATCTCTCTCTCTCTCTCTCTCTCTCTCTCTCTCTCTCTCTAAATGGAGGTTGTTAATGGTTGCCAGGCTGGGTCAGGCTGAGGTGTACCAGCGAGGAGGAATAACAGGAATGACAGATGTTCCGGTCAGAGATGGGGGGTCGGCTGCCGTGGCCGATTCCTCTTTTCTCGCTTCGTTTTCAGCCATTTTAAACTTCACTGAAAAATATTTTTTCCCCGATTCAGCAGTGCAGAGGATTTGGGACTCAATGTTATACAGTTCTATTTTTAAAAATTACATTAAAGGATTAAATTCCCAAATCCGGAGTCAGCGTTCCCCATGAAACCTTAAGTAAAACAATGCTAACATAATTTAAAGGTGTAATTTATTTGGAATATTTGAATACAACTCGACAGTCAGTCAGTCAGAAAGACTCTCTGTCTGTGATGGAATCTGATTGGCTGACAAGATTTTAGGTGGCAGGTTTTTGGAAAGAGGAAAACAGACTGAAAAACATCTGAAATCATTTACAGCATTTTTAAATCCTCAAATAACATTGAAATGTTTCTCTGCACTGTTCAGAAAACAGCATTTATTTTTCTTCTTGCTGGTTCACAGATAAGCAGCAGTCTTGCATCACTGAGACCAGTCCAGCCTCGAAATCTTGGAGTGATTCAGTCCATTTGCCTGAATCAACTCTCACGTCTTTCGTTGAAAACGGGCTGTTTGTGAGCACAGATAAAGTAATTAAACAGAATTCTCACGGATGTTTTTATGTAGCTCTAAAGGAGCTGTGAGACACACAATAGTCTCTTTCACTCCAGTCTACATCATGTGGATGGAGACAGATGAGTGTTGTGTTAGTGTGAAGAGTTTTCATGGAAACCTCTCTTCAGAATAAAGGTACTGAGAGCTGTTGCTGGACCTTGTGTGCGCTGGGACTGTTTGTGTGGATGTGGACGAGGTTGGGTGAATAATTATAATACTTTATAAGGTTTAAATCTCGTTGATTCAGGCTTGAGCACGTAAATAACTTCCCTTCATGTCCACGTAGCTGTAGCAGTGTGTCAGTTATTTACTTCCTCTAAGAAAAACAAATATGTTGCCCTGTATGTATATTTACTACATTTTCATTTGGTCATCACAACCAGTCACAATCTTGTTTTCTAACACAGACGCTTTCTAAAAAGTCACAGATAAGATTTCTGCTTACATTGTTTGTGTTTTATTGGAAAGTGGTGTTTCACAGATGACAAGTTCCCTGTTGTCTTTATCTGGTGTTTGTGACATGCAGTAACATTCACAGCTTTGTGACTCTTCATTTGGTCGTGATATTTCAGGCTGAGGAAAAACCGTCGGAATGTTTCCTCCGAACAAGTTCATCCCGGCTCTCCCTCAGGTCTCCTCTGCCAATCAAAGGAGTTTTTTATTTCGGTTTGTCATTTCCACACCAGTGCAGTCGTGTGCAGAGCGTAAATATCAGACTGGCGTGTAGGACAGAGCGGAGCGAGCCGTGCTAGTTTCACTCCAGTGAATATTTCTCAGGATGTAGAAATGTTTTCAGGCATATTTATTGGCTACAGAACCGCTGGTGAGTTTTCCTGTGTTCCCCGGTTTACCCAACAGCTGTAGCAAACATACTAGAGGTTTCTTTAAGATGGATGTTATTGGACAATATTTCAGTTTGTGGCAAGTTTGTGTAGTTGGACTATTGATCCAAACTCTTACAGATATTAAGAAACAGCCCGTGTACAAACTAGCTTTGGTCGTAATATTAAACTAGCAGGTTTGGTTGTACAGCGTTACGTTGTTTTAATTGACTGTCTTCTCTTTGTAATCCATCAGGAAGCAGCGGCTGTGAGCGCTCACACATACTGTCACACATACTGTCACTGACTGATTTGGTGGCGTATTACATGAGCCGTAGCTCTGACATCACCGGCTCTCAGTCATTACAGCGGATGATGAGTATGCTGCCTGTCAGCTCGGATCAGAACCGACTTTATGACAATTCATTACAAAGCCCATAACCTGAATTTCTCACACAAAGATAGATGTCACATTGCCTCTTGTGGTTGCAGTCTCTCTCTCTTTGTGAATTAGTTTCTCTCTGGTTCTGCAGTCCGCTGACCGGTGACATTTATAACGGTACCGGGCGTTTCTGAGCAACGTGCATGAACTATCCCCCCACGTTTCCCATAATTCATAGTGCTGCACTTGCGTTTTAAAGCAGGTTTCATACGTGACCCCGACTTCCATCCATCACGTTGACATTTGCACAACTGGACCTCGCAAAAGGAAACCGCTTCTGGCTCTCAGTCGGGCGTGAATCGCTGGCGAGCTTTTTTAATTACCTCAATCTCATTTACACCCACAAGCGCTGTAAAAACGGCTGCGGCAAATGCATGCGGACTGTAATTATCTATAAAAGCTTTTCATGACTGATAGAAATAGAATAGACTTTTTTTCTCGTATTCTCTTGATAAGCCATTCGGAAAAGACTGCGGCCGAGCCGTGACTTTCAGAGGTGGATCCGAGCCAATCAGAGAGGAAAGAGCGTAATGTTAATGTGAGGCTCAGAGGAGGTGATGAAGTGGCCGGAGAGGTTAGGTAAACACAGCCTCTAATGAGCTTCTGTTTTAATGGTGGTCACCGCTTGACACTCTGGGTGGGATTGTGAATCCGCTCCACCGAAGAGCAACACGAGTCGCTGCAGCAGTTTACAAACACGTAGCATCAAAACAAAATGCTAGTCGCCATGACTTTAAAGTTCAAAGTTTATGCTGGTCTGTTTTATATTTTGCATTTAATAAAATAAGGTGCAGGTCCACAGTATGACATCATAATTCTGTTACTGTTGTTTATGCTTTTTATCTTTTAAAGGTAGAGAAACCGTAACCCTGTTTCAGTCCCTCTCGTACTGTTTATATTTGTCTTGTGTCTTCCTCATCAGAAATGTGAATACACCAGTGTAAGAGAACCAGTACACCAGTATGAGCTCTCTCTCTCTCAGACACAGGTGCGGCTAATGCGCGCTAACACAACATAACGCTGCTGCGAAATTTGCATGTGGTTCAGTCTCAGTAGTAATTATAAGAGCAAATGTAAACAAGCTTTTAATCATTGTTTGTGTGTCTGTCTGCCTCTGTTCTTCCTGCTTTGTTTGATGCGCGTGTGGAGTGTTCAGAGTAGGTCTGATTAATGTTAAGCCTTCTCATAACAAAGGCAGGTTCACGCTGTGAAATTCGGGTTTTGTGAACACAGTAATGGTGTCGAACTGACGCGTGCTGCGTTTTTGTCATGTGGCCTTCAGGTCAGTCTGCACAGAATAAATGCTTTATATTCCAACAACATAAGACCAGAGTTTTAGTGTGAACACAAACCTCCTGTTTACTGTGTGTGTGGGAGCTGAAGGCCTCTCACGTATGCTCTGATCGGAAGGAATATTTGAGCGGTTTTGTCTGTCACTGAAAACATGAGGATATAAGGGCTCATCTCTAATAATCCTGCTGTTTGTCTAGCTGTTAGCTCATATGAGTGAGGCTTTAACCATTAGCCTGCTAAACTACAGCGTTATATCTAGTGAAGTGGTTGGAACATGTTTGAATCCTGTGTTTGTCTAACTGAGGAACACGACTGCTGAGATCTTTCCATCTGGATGGGTTCTGATAACAGTGTAGAGTTATTCAAGATATCCCACAATCCTTTGCGTGCGGTTAGATAGTTTCAAGAATAAAAAGTGTCTGATGGAGTGGTTTAAAAGTAGCAAATTGCTTTATAATTGTGTTAAGTTTTTCTATTTATGACTGAGTGGCTACCAGAAAATAAACAAGTCCCCATCATATTAACAATATAATCGTTTGAGTTTTGTGGGTTTCAGTTCACAGGTTTTAGGAGCATCTGTATGCAAATGTACTCCTAAATATACTTTTAGCAGAACCGTTTTTAATCCTTCGATTACAGGAACATGTTGTACGAACACAACGCCATTAAAGTCACTAGATCCTAATAACTTCATTTGTAAGAGGAGATGAGCAGACACGTGCATTTCTGCTGAGTTAATCTGGTTTAGGGAGGCCGGTCTCAACGCTCTCCAAAAAACGCCTTCAACTGCGAAATCTGCTCCCACTTCACATTAAATATAGACTCAGGATGAATTATACAAAGCATCTGACATGCCATTAAAGGTGCAAGAATCCTGGAATTACACCTGTTTCTAATTTAAGAGCCCCGGCGCCTCGTTTCAGCGGCGTCCGGCTTTCTGTGGGAATACCCACACATACATTACTGATAAATCTTCTGCGTTCCATTAATTCTTCTTTTCCTTACAGGACTGAACTGTATAAATCTTTAAAGGCATTTCTCATTCATTGACATTTCTCTGAAGAAAGTTATTTTTTTTACGTCAGAAATGCATCAGTATTTAAATAGTGTAATGTTACGTTTCAGACCGTGTTTTATGTTTCCTCAGTTTTTTATTTTTGTCAAGGTGGGCAGGACTTTTATTTTGCTTGCGGTGACATTGTTATATCTGACACATCAGTGTTATTCCTGAGCCGTTGTTTACATTAATAGTGACATTTAAAATGTCACGCTAAAATTAGGGCTCATTCTTATGAGCTCATTTACGATGGACAGATGTCTATAAAGTTTATTAGATACAGTAGAAGTTTATGACAGACACAGATCAACTCTCTTCCTGCCTTTAATCTTGGATTGCGTCCCAATTTGCATTCTTGTGTTACACACTGAAATGTCATTTGCTACTGATGGAGGAAAGTGCAGGATATGCTGAGACTGCAAGGGATTGTGGGTAATAAAACAAAATGCATTCATGCATGTGCTTTTACAAGGAAGAATTCAGACACATTTAAAATGCTCACATTTAATAATTTGTGGCAGACTATAATTTGTTAAACATTAATCCTGTCCTCTCTTACTACAGTATATAGTATGGTTGAATTCGGACACTTTTTGTGTCCATCAACCTTAAAGCCGACTTCGGCTCCCTACAGGCGTATGAACATAACCCTACACACCGGATGGAGGTGATAAAGGAAACTTCAGATCCTGTCTGCTGTGTCTTGCCGAGATCCCAACACCTCATCCGTCCGCTGCAGAGATGAGGGATGTGTCATAAAGTGATTTGTAAACATGGTGCAGACGGTGCTGCAGACAGAAGTGAGTTTAGCTCTCAGGTTCTGTTTGTAGCGGTTCTGAATTGTTTTTGATGGACCTGTGAACACCACAAGCATCCATGAGAGACTTTTACTAACCATGTTTCTATAATTTTTCTAGATATTTATTTTTCATACGTCTTTACTTTTGCTTTATTTGAAATTGAAAATGAATTCATCTATTTATCTTCTATTCATTTATGTAATTAAAATAAAGCTGCATGACTTTATTGTTCAGGGATGGAATAGGATAGGAAATGTTTGTATGGATTTTCAAATCTTGAGAATTAATCCCTTTAAGACGTTTTAGACAAAAATTGATTTAAAACAGACATTATTTTACCCCAGATGATAACAGAATGACACTCTCTGTATAACATTTTTGTTGCATTAGGCCGATTGAATGAGCTTCTTATTTCTAAAGCACAGAGCAACGTCTTAAATCTGCGATGATGACACATACGACAGCCTTAGTGCAAAGTGACATTTAGGTTAGCTTTAAATCTGTCTTCAGTTTTGCTCTTAAAAGCTTGTGCCATATTTTTTTGCACACGTTGAGATGCATTTTGTTCTCTTAAAAGCGGTGCAGAAACAGCTGATGTTTATTGTTTATTATGGTTTATTGTTTCTTCAGGGTTCGCTCTGGCATTGGACCGGACCTCCATTAGTACGTCGGCGTGCGGCCGACCCGTGAGGCTCTTAACAGCCTTTACTGCTGACAGTTACAACGCTGGCCGTTAAAAAGAGGCAGGTGTGTTTTACTGAGTTTTTTGACCTAATGTGTGGAGGGTGGGTTTGTTTAATAAGGGACTGCTGGAGACTGACTGCCGCTCCTGGTGACCTTTAGCTGGTGTGGAGCATCTGAGTTTCTCAGGCTGGTGATAATGACTGTTATCAGGGTCTGATAGTGAGCAGAGGAGGTGAGACTCTGCGTTGCTGGTGGAGATGTTTCTACAGCTCCTGTGTGTTGTGTTACAGCCACAGAAACACAATCTTCCTTTAAGTTCCTAACTGGAATTTTACTGAGTGAATGTTTTTAATAAACAGTTTAAGGGAAGCAAGTTTTTTATTTTTAGTTGAAAACAGTGTCAGGTAAACGTCCCAGCAGTTAGTCGCTTATCAAAGAAAGAACGAGAGAGATTGAGAGAGAAGTTGGTACTAAAGCAGATGCGTCTCGTGCCAAATGAGTCATGAGCATTGAGATCTCCTGAACTCTCCACAGTTTCCTCACATAAGTGCTCCACTTTTCCCACCAGTAACCGGGCGTAAACCGCCAGGAAAATAAATCTCCTTTGATACATCAAACGCTTGCAGAAAGTCTCTCGGTTTCCTTCATCAGCGTCAGACGTCTAATTAAACCTTCTCTCAACCTGTCATCTCCTCCCTCGTTTCAGGTGCCACAACCTCACGGCGTGGCTCCTGCGTTCCTGCGCCTGCTATTTTTGTCCATCCTTCCCCCGTTGCCGGCGAGCCATTTTTCATTCTCTGCCACCGCAAAGGTGAAACTCAATAAATGTCAGACTCCCCACGGGTGTGCGTTTGTGGAGCGATCATACATTTAGAGCTCGCAATTATGTCACAGTACCAAAATTAATGAAATGCCATTCCACATGAGACCCGCCTTCATTTACATAATATTAATTCCGCTCAGATTTTTTAAGGACACTTTAGCTCTCCTGCAGTCACACTTATGGTATGTTACAGTTTTCCACTCACAGCGTGGAGACGGGATGTTTATTTCCCCACGTCACGCGCTCATTTTTCATGCCATGGCTTTCACGATTGTATTACTTAAGCCGTGCACTCAGAGGCACTTTGCTGTTGGCTCAGCGTTTTAGGAGCAGAACGGTTCTTTAGGTGGGTTCCAAGGGTCCCGTGCTGCATTTGTGAGGGTTGGTATCTGAGGGATTCTCAGTCACTTCTTGTTATGGAGATGAGAGTTCAGAGGGTTAAAGCTTTTTACCTCACAATTCCATCATTACTGACCTTACAGCAACCTGGCCGGGGCAGAACGGAGCTCTCCTGTGATTGGCTGTCTTAAGGGACGTTCGATGCTAAGTGACTTAGCTCCGCTAGGTTGGTCGTTTTGGGGGCATATGGGGCCTTTGGCTTAAATGTAAAACTCAAAACAAAATCAAATGGGAGATGTGACTGCATAAATTTAAGTCTGACAGACATTTAGAGAGATACGTCTAAACGCTGCAATATGAGCTCAACGCATGTTTGATGGTGTGTCACTCAGTTCAGCATTTATATTGTTTTTTTCCTATATTACAATTTTGTTAACTTTCATTTTATTTAAGCATCATGTATATCCTGAGAAAATAGTCACATGACTACAGTCACATGACCGCCGCAGCTTCAAGCCCATTGGAGGACACAAAGGACGCAGAGGTTTATGAGGAATAATGAGCATAAACAATTTTCTGCATGTTTTTCCACAGAGTTTGATTGTAGCTTCACTTTGTCTTCAGTACTGTTATGAAACGGATTGTTGAGGCACTGAATGCGCTGTACTGTTAATTTACTGCAGTAATGAGTGTGTGTGTGTTGGGTAAATACAGGCAGATGTCAGGTGGTCTTCAGCACTGAGCCGTGTGGTATTCCAGGGGTCTGTAGACCGTCGCTTCATTAACATCTGCGTCCTTGGAGAAGCTGCTTTATAATTAAGGCTTGTATGATGGATTACACGCTCTCCAAACACTGACTCCAGCTCACTGTCTTCCTTTTGTTGTGTTTTTGCAGCACCGTTCATCTGACGTGTTTGTGTTTCACCTCTCAGCAGGTGGAAAGATTTGTGGAATATTTCACACAGGAATTAAATCTCTGTCATCAGGTTCAGAGCTCATTTGTGTTCACAGATATTAACATATTTCATTTCAAGATGTTTTTAGCATGTACTAAACCCGTCAACATTTTAGTGTCACTTATTATGAATATTTATTCACATTTTTTGGATAATAATAAACGCGTCAACTTTAAAATAACACCAATTTGGAATCGAAAATCCCAAATATTAGCAGTTTTCTCTTTATTAGTCGGTTGTTTTTCTATGTATGTTTTTAAAAAGGTTTTGCTTTGTAATGAAACACATTTATACGTAGGCATAATTGTTTTGCTTTTTACAACATTTTCGTCTTCAGGTAATGAGGCATTTAAGATCATTAGAAACATTGCAGTCAAGTGACCCTAAACCTTTAAGTTTTTAACTTTTGTACCGTTTAAAAAAACACTGTGAGCGTTTGTTATGGAGTTACATGTTGTGGGGCAGCTGAGGGCCGCGTGAAACCCATTAAATTCACTCCTAATGTTCTGTAAACATCAGCGGATGGTCTTGAGCGTTTGGAGAAATGATTGTGTTTATTGCGGCACTCACAGGTGCTTTTTCTCCATTAATCAACTGCATCATTACCAAACAAAGAGCTGAACCAACACAAACCTGCATCTAAAACAGTGATGATGTGCTTCAGTGTTCAGAGGCCATTAATTCCTGTCAGACGGTAAAACCTGCCGCTTTCACACACTGTCAGATAATGGGATTATACAGATGTGACTGGTGTTGTTCTCATTAGCATATTTTGGGATAATTGATTAGGCTGATTAGATGTGGTGGTCCTGAGCTGGTGGGATGAGAGACTTACATCTGATTAAATCTCTCATTAGGAAACTTGTTTTAAGTCATTAAATCCAAATGCTACTAAACAACGGCTGCAGTTAGACTTGAGGACACAGATCTGATATTTTGACAGACGTTCTTTCTTTTCCATCTGTTTACATTAGCGAGTGTTTCTGTGGCTGTGAGTTTGACAGGCAGGGACAGTAAATGCGTGTGATATGATTTGCTGGTGTGTGGCGGTGGTGGCGTGAATTTTGTGTGTGTTTCAGACAGAAATTCCTGTGTATTCAGAGACGGTATCCGTGATCTGTTGCAGGAGTTGTCACGTGTAGAAACGAGAGCAGCTTAGAGAAATGGTATCTGTTTTAATGGCTCACAAACAATGTAAGCAAACTTGAGGTTTCTCAAGTCCCTGTGAAATATGCAGTTTAATTTCTACACTCAGCAAAAGAGCAGTTTTATGTTTTAACAGATTGCATTATTTGCATTAGTCATAGGCTCTCTCTCTCTCTCTCTCTCTCTCTCTTTTCTCCTCCATTGTTCCCATTCCCCCATAAAACACATTTTTTTTTAATTCTCCAGTTGATTCAGCCGTGACCTGCTGGATTTGTAAAAATAATTTTTTTAAATCTCCCTCTTCAATCCATCTTGTGAAATCTGATGAAAACATACAAACATCTCAAGGTTAAATGTGTTCTCAACAGATTCTCTTCCTGAAGCCAAAATGAAATCAAACCTCTCCTGTTTACTTTCTTGGCCTTATTGTGAATAATCTATTAGTGAATGAGGGCCTCAGGAAATGTGAATATCCTGATACATACAGCGGCTCTTTCTAGTCTAAAACAGATTGTGATAACAGCCCTGGAAACTGGTTTTAGCCCAAATGATCAAACCTGGTTTCAGGTGATCTGGTTTTGCTCTGGTGTTGCTCTTGGTAAATCTGGTTTTAAAAGTTGTCAGCTTTGCTTCCGTCCACAAAAAAAAATGAAATATGTCGAGATGATTTCTGAGCTGCTCTCAGTAACCGCTGACAGGAAGTGTTAGAGAGAGAGTTCATGAGTGTTTCTGTCAGATGTGTCAGGAAGTTCTTCAGGCGAGATGCGGTGCAGTAATTGAACACACACCACGACCAGGAAGCTTTTCATTTCAAACGAATTAGCGAACGTGACGGTTTTAATTGAACCGCCGCTTCTGTCTTGGAATCACAATTCTCACCCTCAGACGCTTTTATCTGCTTTTGTTTTCCTGTTAGTCATGATCTCATTGCTGCCCTCCTGCTTTTTAATTTTTGAAAAGGTTCCAATGTAAGAAAATGTCTTTGTTTATATGGAAACGTGTGTGTGTGTGTGTGTGAGAGAGAGGGTGTGTGTGTGTGTGAGAGAGAGAGTGTGTGAGAGAGAGGGTGTGTGTGTCCGTGTGTGTGTCCGTGTGTGTGTCCGTGTGTGAGAGAGAGAGAGTGTGTGAGAGAGAGGGTGTGTGTGTCCGTGTGTGTCTCTGTGTGTGTGTGTGTGTGAGAGAGAGAGTGTG
>JBAJNP010007358.1:3650-22800 GCA_036877545.1 Yasuhikotakia modesta | reverse complement strand
GAGATGTGTGTATGTGTGTGTGTGAGAGAGATGTGTGTGTGTGTGTGTGTGTGTGTGTGAGAGTGCATTAGCATGCTGTCATGTGGGGTGGATTCAGGCCTCCGTTGAGAGTTTGAGGATGTGGCGACTCACATGCTGCTGTTTGTCTCCCTGCCAACCATGTTCAAAGAGAGAGAAAGCAGAGTTCTTCCCTGAAGAGTTTTTACTGTGTCTGTTATACCTCCTTTCTTCTTCTTTCTCTTCTTCTTTTTTATAATTGTCTGTTTTAATGAGGTTTTGTTCCTCTCATCTGTTCTCTGTCTCACTGCAGTCTTCCTCAGAGATCACACCTGTGAACTGGGTTATAACCCTCAGAGCTCCAATCTCTCCTCATCTGGTCCAACATTACCCATGATACCTCACTCCTCACGCTTGCTGTCTGTGATCGTCATACTGAAGGACACAGAAATGTGTTCAGCTGCATTATCATCACATGCAAACACACTCTCTGACTGCAACTTCTGTTTCTCTGTACTGCTAAAACAATGTCTGAGAGTTTCATCACAGGTGCAGAAGATAAAGAAGAAAACATCTCCTGGTCTCAGTCTGTGATTCTCACAGTTTTTGTGAGCGGCTCATGAGAAACATGTAGCATTTTTTGTTTGTTTGTTTTTGAATCCAGTTCATCTGTAGATAGACCAATTATTCACAGTATTAACACTGAACATTTAGTCTATTAAAATGTTGCACTAAAGTTGATGAAAATAAAACCAAACACTGATTAAATGTATTGATAAAAAAGTACTTGTGTGAAGCAGGAATCTCTCCGCTGTGTGATTTGGGGCTGTTGTGCCGGACAGCAGCTCTGATTAATTACATTTGCTCTGCTGAAGACGCATTTCTCACCCCGTCAACATTTAACTTTTATGTTAAACATTCTCTGAAGGACAGACCCTTAAATCTTGAGGGCGGGAGCAGCCGGCTGTGAAGGGAACCAGAGGCTAACGGCTAATGATAAGAACACACGACGGATGAGGCCGTACGTCATCCCTGAATTAGACTGTCAATCTCTCCAGTGTCCATCAACAAGAGAAAGAGACGAAACAGTGAATGGTGAATGAAACAAGACAAGCTCAACGTGAGACATCAGCGTGTCAGTATTTAGGACATAAATTGATGTTTCTTTTCCACTAACAGACTCATTTGTGTAGTTTATAGACTGATTTGTGTTGTAAAAGCTTTAATATGAAGAAATGTAAAACATTTAGCAACAGTGAAGTCCATTTAAAACGTTATGATTTAAGATAATGCACTAGGTGACTCTTAAAATAAGCTTCTTGCTTATGTTAACATCTTTGTACAAAACATCACATTAGTATCCCTGTGTAGGATGTCATTTTTTTCAGAGGGTGTCAGCGATCGTCTCAGAGGGTCAAAATGACAAACTTTTCCCCTGTTGCCTTTTTCAGCAGATTCTTCCATGTTTCTTTATTTAATTGTGTAAAAGTAATGTCATCATTTCATCACAGAGAAAAGGTGAACCAATGACATCCTCAAATGTCAGAGTTATCTGAACGTTTTCATTACATCACATTTAAATGAGGCCAGATTCCTGACACAATCAGTCATTGAGAGAAATAGTTTATTATTTAAATGTGTCAGAAACGACAGCTGATTGGCCCGTCAGAGTGAGAGGGTGTTTCCATTTGATAACATGTAAGTCTTGTATGTAGTTTCATCCGTTTGTGTGTGTTTGTGAACAGCAGCCGGGTGACGGAGTTCTTCCTGCGAGGAGTCTGGAGTCAGTATGTTCTCCAGAGAACGTTCCTCTGTTCCACACAGAACACGCTTCCACTGAATCCCAGGATTAGATGTGAGTGGCAGCTGACGACCTGTTAAGCGTCTCTGACTATGACAGGCAAGAATGTGTGTCAGTAGATTACATGCCTTTTCAAATTTTCAATTTTCATTGGCTTGTGCACAGAATATGGTTGTAGAAGATGGACTGAATGAAATAGAGAATGAGTAGATAGATACTGTGTCACTGTATATAAATATATGTGCACATATATACATACATGTATATTTTTCTTTTGCATGTTCAGTGATGTGCACAGAAATTCTGTAATTAGTTTTGTTACATGATTCTTCTGATAAGATAAACATCTGTTCTTCTTTTCCATCAGCCTGTGTCATTAATGAGGATCATTTAGCAAGTGAGAGAGAGAGAGAGAGAGAGAGAGACGGCTGTTGCTCTTTGTCTTTAGTGACACCAGCGGCAAATGAGGAGAGACAATGTTTCCTGATCAATGATGGAGAAAAGGCTGCCGGTGAAATGAGGTTAGATCTAATGTGATAAACGTCTCCGTCTGTCAGCGGCTCACCTCAGAGGTTTTAATTTTATTTGAGACGTTGTGCCGCAGGTAAATAAATAAAGGATGTAACGTAAGGAGACGCTGAGCTCTCCGGAGAACTGAAGCCTGGAAACCTGAGGAGATGTCAACACCTCAGAACCGTCAGATCTGACCTCAGCTAAATGTGCTCTAGGAACTCAGATATTACATTTATATATAAATGCATGGTGCTTAATGGTAATGGGTGCTCATGTGGACAATGCAGGTTCAAGTAAACTGTGTTTATTTCCTGTCTGTGGGAATCCAAAAACGTTACAGATCTTTAAAGAAAGTAAAAGTCCAAAAATGGTTGCACACGGCAGTGATTGATGTTCGGTTTCTTGTTTGTATCTTTGCAGAAGATGTTGTCCACCAGCATCCACCTTCCCTGAAGAACTACATCTGCATTTCCCACCGAGGCCACTGGGGGCAGCAGGTTTATCTTATATGATGTACAGTATTTATTCAGTTCTGTAACCTGTTAAGAAGCTCAGCACTGGTTAAAATATGTCCATAGTTTGTTACACAGTTTGTTAGCGTGCACATTTTGTTTTTACGCTTGATACACAATTACTTTAAATCGGTTTTGTTAGCGCTGCGTTTGCCACAGATGTACAAAAGTTTTAATTAGAAAACTTTGTGCTAAATGAGACACAGGACAGTTAAGCACAATATTTAGATGGCAGATTGAAAAACCGTTTTAAACTCCTCCCATCATGTTTGTTTGTGTCTGGGGACTCATCGTTTAGTAAACCTGTATGCTAATTGAATCTCTAAATTTGAATAAATGCATTTACTATTTTTAAAGGTTGGTTTAATGTTCAGTAATGCCTTTTTCTTTCATACCTGTTCAGTAGAAACATTTGGGGATCTGAAGCGCTTCTGCATTCAGAGATCCGTCCTTTGGGTTAATATAAAAATTTAATTACAGAATAACTCGGGCCCTTGATAGAATCATAATGCTTTCAATTACAGATTCACAGCTTTAAAAAGACATAATTTGTATGCCATCTTGCACAATGTAATCATTATTTGTGCTTTTCTTGCTTTAGAGAAGCTTTTTTTGCGCAAGTGATGAAAGAAAATATATTTTCTTGTTAATATTTTGGGTTTATTGGGGGATTAGTGCTGTGAATTGTAAGAGTTTGATCAGGAAGATGAGTTTGTCGAGGACACATGCTGTGGTGTGCGTTCTTTCAGACGCATCAAAGAGTCTGACTGCTGAGAGATCGGAAAAATAACCGCATGCGATGCGCATTTGCATGCATCATCAGCACCAAAGACCAAATCACTGATTCTGATTGCTGTTTCCTCCCATGATCCTTTGTGTTTTATTCTTTAAGACAAACTTGCGCATGCAGCCCTGGTTTGTTGTTTTTGAAGGAACCACATGCTTGTTGAGTTCGGGTCAGGTTTGGGTCAATGCGGAAACAAACCACCTTTGGATAAGATACATGTCGGCTGAAAGAACGAGCTGAAATGCGAGTTGTCGCAATCAGCACGTCTTGTGGTTGGAACTGATGGAACATAGATGCATTGAATGTGAGAATCAGGCTTTTAAACACGTGAAACATCTTACAGTAAACACAACCGCCGCAGGCACTCGTGCTGTTGTTTCCACACAGACGCATTGATTCAGCGCCGCATCAGAAGTGTTCTTGCAAGAACAAATAACTTAATGAAGTCCATTCATACCCTGTATTGATTTCTATCTGGATCAATACTGTTGAATCTGTAGTGTTGTGACTTTCCTCAGTTATTGAGGTCAGAATATAGGATGTGTTTTATCCCATTATTACCTCAACAATAACAACTGTAAAATGTGATGTAGTGTGTCAGCGATGGCTGTGGTCTCTCAGAAAGATCTGTGCTAAAAAAATGATTCCATTTAAATGATCCACACAAATATGTGATGAATCCTTCCAGCTAATTCATTCTCATCAAACATCACTAGCTCAGATAGTTCATCATAACACAAGTGTAATGTTAGAATTATTTCTCTGTTTTATTTTTGTTTCGTACTGTAGCTTCATTTGACTAAAACAGGACAGCAAACGGCTCTGGCGTTCCCTCAGGATTCGTTCTGTCATCGGGAAACACAATCTGTTTGTAGATCAATTGTCTTCAGTTGATTCATTACAGAACACACAGCTTTACAATCACACTGTTGGGATCTCAGTCTCTCGTGGAGTCTGATGACTTTCACGTGTTTTAGTGGAAAAGTGACATAGAACAAACGTCAGATGACTTTCATTTCCTCAGAGCGGAGATGTTGAGCGCTTGCACTCGCCGTGTTGTTAACAAAACCCTTTTCCTTTAATAAGATGCTGTTTGATGGATTTTCTGTCATAATGAGACTGTAGCTGCAGTTAGTGGCGGCCGTGGAAGATCAGGGCAGAGTTTTCATGCGTGGGTCTCTAAGGGCGAAGGAGGGATGTTTCACTAATGGCAGCGCTGGTTCAGTCTTAATGATCCGCTCTGTAATTTGGGTCTTCCCGGTGCATGTAAACAGAGACCGTCATCAGGTAGTAAAAATGACTTGTGGCCCTGAAAACATCAGGAATTTGTTATTTTGTTTCAAACTGTTAAATGTTTCCGTAGAGGCGAATGCAAAACAAAACATTTGCCAGCGACGCAGTGAGTTTTATGGGCAGTGAGGTAAACGCTTAATGCAGCAGCACAATCTCACAACATTCACAACGTTGAGTTTTGGTTATTTTTAGGTGACCTGGCAGAACAGTGTTTTCAAATCACTCCATCAATTAAAACACTATGGTGATCAGAACAGATAAACGTATGACATGTTTGGTTACGTTGTTCTGTGTAGCATTTTTAGCTCCTTAGGAATAACCTTAAAATACAGTTTTTTTTTCTAGACCAACAAAACCAAATATTTTAGCTTCAGTGTTTGCAGGATGTTTTATTTAGACTTAAATCATATAAATCTATGTGAAAACCTGATGACAGAATGTGTTTTATCTTTTTTTGTGTGTTTTTTCCACAGAGTCCAAGACAAAATGTCCCCCCAGTTTCCTGAGAGAAGCTTTAACATAGAGGAGCTCAGTGGATCCCTCAATGAGACGAATGGTTCCTCACGTTACAGTTCCTCACCCAACTAAACTAACTGTGTGGACCAAACCCAGTCCCCTCATTTCCTTTCAGTGACTTATTCCATCCTTATCGTACCTGAAGCGCTAAACAAAATATCAGATGCTCGTATTTTCCTGGTACGTTAGTCAATCTGTATAAATCAGAAAAGACAAGAACTTCATACCGAGTCACTGTAACATTTAGATACCAAGCTGAAACTGAATCTCTTTCGGTCGCACAGCAAAATGGCAGGATTTTATTGCAGGAAATAAAAGCACAGAGAGAGAGAGAGAGAGAGAGAGAGAGAGAGAGAGATGTGGCAGATGAGGGCTGAGGGAGATGGAAGGAGCAAAAACTGATCTCAGGAGCTGTTGAAATCAATTCCCTGTCACAGTTTTAGAGCGGATGAAAAGGGCTGCTGCTCTCAAATGCCTCCAAACTACTCAGAAATTCTCCCTTTCCATTTATTTTAGGATTCTGACATATTAGCACTAAACACACGGGTCAGAAAATCTTTGATGTTCTGCATCAAATTAAAAATAATAATGACTACAGACTCTTTTACAGCGTAACCTACAGTACAGTCCTGTCAGACATTAGCTTTGTAATGCAGCTAGTTTTTATCATAATGAATGATCTGTTAAGTCAGTTTTTACCTATTTAATTTTACATTTGTTCCTGAATAGAGGATGAAAATGGTTGTCATGTCTGTTCATAGTTTCTCTGTGAGGAACAGCAGGCGGTGGTATATTCTCTGTTTTAACTCTCCTTCTTACACGTGTGTGAAAAATGCTGTTGTATTGACGCCCATCTGCTCCGTTAACCGCAATAAATGCGATTCGATTGTTAAACTGCGTGTAGGACCTCAGTAGTCACGGCGTATTTGTTGATGTTAAATCGAGGTGAAATGTCTTTGGACTGAATTAGACTCGTTCCACAAAAGACTCATTGTTTGTTTGTTTGTTTGTCTGTTGAAAGCGATGTGTAGATCCAGGAGGAGTAACAAGTTTTATGCAAATGAGGATTGTAATGAAAACATCTCTAAGAAATGAGCTAGCCAGAGTAAATTGCCTCCATTTTCTCAGCGTGAGGTTTGCCGTGCTGAATTTAATTTTTAAATATACAAATGACACGGCACAGCCAATGAGGCTTCAAGCCCTTGAGAAATTCTTCGTTGTGACTGTGAGGAGAGAGATACATCAGACAGGAAGTCAGAGAGAGTTGATATCCGAGCTTTTGGGTGTCAGAAACCAGCTGTGATGGTTTGCGGTGCGGCTGAATGCTAATCCGGTGAAAAAAGGCAGTTCTCAGCCCAACTCTGGTGGATGTCAGATCTGCGATAGTGCCGGGAGATAAGTGTGTCTTATCTGTTTCCTTAAGACGCGGTGAGATCTGGAGTGCTGCAGACAAAGCTGAGGCTTCAAGCACTTCATGCAGATCAGAGTTTGAGCTGCATACGTGTCAATGCAGAGGCTGCGCATTCTGACGCGCAGCTGATGAGGTTTATCGCCCTCGCCTGCGCCCAACCGCTGATGAGGGAGTGAATTAGATTCTCTTAAGGTCAATTGCATTCAGTGTTTCAGAGCAAGAGCTTTCATGCGACACAGGAGGAGACGTGTGTTTTATCACTGCATTATCTGCATGTGTTTGATAATGTGCAAGATAATAAGACAGATTTAAGTTTATTTTTGTCCCAATTGGCAAATAGATTTTCTCATTTTAATCATTAAGCCTGCTGCATTTTCTGTTACGATCATGTTTAAACTGTGTTTGAAAAATCAAGATATTATTTGAAGAGATTGAATCTTCTATAAATTTGCTTTCTAAATTTGTTTTGTTTCAAGATTCATGTATTAGAAGATTTTACAAGAAAAGACAAAAGCACAGATGATTTTTTTGCAGTGTAAACTTTATTGTGTTTGTTCTGCAGGCATGAGGATGATTAAACATTGGAGGAGTTCATATGAGCAGAACACACACATCGACCGCCACACCGCAGCTCCACCGCAGCTCCACAGTCATGCACTTGTACCAAGTTCTGTTAGTTATGAAGACTAAATAAAGCTGATGTTCTGTCATGCAGGTGGGCAGCGCAGGTGCAAAATCAGGATTTCATGTGATGCAGGAGGACAGCGGTGGTCTCACAGCCCCTCACGGCCCACCAGCTGAAGCAGAAACCTGGAGAATGGTGAAACACTTCACACCTGTTTTACACCCTCTTAGAGCCGATTCCCCTCACACCCACTTCCTCCCTCTTAGCATTATGTTTCTTATTGCAGTTCTCTGACATGCCATTAAGACACTAAATGGAAATCCCATAATTCCACAGCTTTTGAACAAGTGCTCATTACTGCAGCATTAGTGTAAAACCTGTGGACTTTCATGCATTTACTTTGTTCTTAGTGCATCAAAAAACCTCGTAATAACAGCGCAGTCCAACACACAAAACGCTCTTTTGCATCCGCAGAGCTACAATCTCAGAGGTGACAGAACGTTTCACAGCCCCCCGGCCTTTATGCCCCTGTTTTACTCTTTCTGGTGGTAAACAGAGGCAAAAATGAGCAGTTTTAACTCGGCTAAGGTTAAAGTATGTTCGCTTATGAAACCAGCTAATGAAAGCAGAAAAAAAGCTGATCTTGGAACGGTCAGATTGAACAGATTGGATACATTATTTCCTTCAGATTTAAAGCATTTTGAGTCTATGAAATAATAATTAGTTTACTTTAATGCATCAGTTTGTATTGCTTCTCTTTTTTTACAGGCAGAATTTACACAACGGCGGCAACAAAATACTGTTGAATCAGGAAAAATGAGGCAGCTGTTCAAGCGTTTAAAGGTTTGTGCTTCACGTCTGTGTTCATGTCGCTAATCTCTCTTATTATTTGTGTTGGGAATATTGGGCAACATGTAAATGAACAAAACTTCTGTAAACGTCTATCAAAGCACAGAATTAACATTTTTTGAGAACTTATGTTTTACAAAACAGGAGGTTTGTTACTCAGTATATTAACATTTTCACCTAGCAGCAGATGATTTTGTTTGCAGTAAATGAATTGTCCAGAATCGTTACGGCTTCAATTAGATTGTAAAAGGTTTTTAGATTCTTGTCAGAGACGGTGAATATTAATGAATTGATAGAATGACACAAAGAGTCTTAATATGCGAGTTTTAATGCGCTGCTGCCTAATGAACTCAGCTCAGTCGCTTCTGGTTTGATAGGCCGAGACATCTCTCATCATTGTGAAGACAAGCGAGAAATAATGAGTCAAAGAAGATTTCATTCATTAAATCATCCAGTTCTTTGATGTACTGCACAAAAAGAAACAAAATGGGGCATTTATTTGCGTATTTCATCAAAAAGAGGCCAAACAGAAGCTGTCGGATGTCTCTGTGCTCCTGTCTCTGTGCACCTGTCTCTGTGCACCTGTCTCTGTGCTCCTGTCTCTGTGCTCCTGTCTCAGTGCTCCTGTCTCTGTGCTCCTGTCTCTGTGCTCCTGTCTCTGTGCTCCTGTCTCTGTGCACCTGTCTCTGTGCTCCTGTCTCAGTGCACCTGTCTCTGTGCACCTGTCTCAGTGCTCCTGTCTCTGTGCTCCTGTCTCTGTGCTCCTGTCTCTGTGCTCCTGTCTCTGTGCACCTGTCTCAGTGCTCCTGTCTCTGTGCACCTGTCTCTGTGCTCCTGTCTCAGTGCTCCTGTCTCAGTGCACCTGTCTCTGTGCACCTGTCTCTGTGCACCTGTCTCAGTGCTCCTGTCTCTGTGCACCTGTCTCTGTGCACCTGTCTCTGTGCACCTGTCTCTGTGCACCTGTCTCTGTGCACCTGTCTCAGTGCTCCTGTCTCTGTGCACCTGTCTCTGTGCACCTGTCTCAGTGCTCCTGTCTCTGTGCTCCTGTCTCAGTGCACCTGTCTCTGTGCACCTGTCTCTGTGCACCTGTCTCAAGTACTTTAGGCCCCACCCCTTAAAAAATGAGCTCATTTGTTTTAACCAATAAATGAGCTGCTTGTACATGATCATTGTATTTATATGGTCATTTGTAACTGCATTTTAAACTACAACATAACATCCATCCGTTTATATGGATGAGTTGCAATGACTTTATTCTTTCGACTCTAAAGAAAGACTTTAAAATGAAACACACCCATTCTAGTTTTTAAAGACGGGTTATACAGCTGTGTTAAATGTTTTATGGTGTCTCTTTAATTACTTTTTTAGGAGTTTACCAGAATGTAACTTGTTTTTCATCACTCAGTGTTTATAACTTCCCATCCAATAAACGGATAAAAGGTCTTTAAATCTCAGATTTAAAGTCAGAAAGGATTGTTACACGATGCTCTGAGAGAGACATTGTGATGTGTCGTGTTATTGTGTTGATCCACAAAAAATCTGTTTCTTTTGTTTCAGAAGCTCAAAGTCACGTGACAGATCACAAAATTGTTGTGTTAGCAATTTAAAGCCTAGTCATGGTTTTCATTAATCTTTATTTCAGGACATAAGACATTTTTTCAGCATATATGAAACATACAAAAGTATCGCCCATAAACCCTGTGGAATTTATTGTTTCTGTGTCTACAAAACTACCGCCTTTCACTCGACACTTTTTGTGTATCTGGTTTATAAAAGTCAATCGTTGTGACTTGTAACACACACAGAGGCTCCATCTGTTCAGTCTCTTCTCTGACCGAGGCGTTTTGTTGCCCCTGACAGTGTGAGGTGAGAGTCGCTGATGGCTTCATTTCGGCTGTTGTCCGCAGGCCGAGTCGAGCTGCTTACACTCACAGACGACTGTTTACAAGCGTGAGAGAATCACAAACAACTACACAGCTGCTAAACTTCTGCTCTCTCATTTACACTCAGAATCCAGGTTGGAATAAGATTAAAACTCTTTCATTTACATCATTACATGAATGCTGTATGTTTGAAAATGTTCCCCTTATAAACCATACAGCATTACATATTGCTTTTCTTACAGTGAATTTTATTAGTAACACTGTATTAATAATTTCATGTGTCCCAGTTTTGTTTGTTACAGCCGTTTGACTCATAAAAGAATGAACTCATTTAAAACCTAAATATAATAGTCTGAAAAAAGCTTTGTGTGTTTTAATAAAACGCTTTTATTAGACCTCATTCTGTTTCATATGTTAAGGAAAAGCTGTTAACAGTATGTTTTATTTGTTAACATACGTCATGCTGTAGTGGCTCATTGAAGAAACGATTCAGTCAAAAGAAAGATTCATTCATAAATTGGACTAAATCGCTGCAGTTGTTTTTGTTGAGTGTTCAGGAGCCTAAACGTAGCGTTTGGGAAACAGCAGCTGAAACTCAAAGGGACGTCAGATCTCATCACAGAAGCGTGAGACGGCGCGGCTCCCCTGAGAGAAACTCTCTCGCTCAGAGAAAACAAACATCTTCAGTGTAAAACGTCCTCAGGCTTCACCTCAGCAACTAGCAGTCGCATGAATCCCTGCTGCAGTGTCGTGTGTGTGTGTGTGTGTGTGTGATGTGCACATATAATTTATATACATGATATATATATATAACACACAGACACACATGTAGGTTTTCTAACACTCCTTCCTGTCATATATCAGCATGTTTACTGCAGCTTCTCTTCTGTTCTCTCCCTCCAGCTCAATATAAACCCCACCTGAGGGTCAGTTTGCTCTCAGACGCAGTGAGCTGTCAGTCAGGGGCTTGACTCCTCAGGAGGGCCGTCTGAAGTCACCTGACAGGTAATATCAGCCTGAGCCTCTCTCTGAAAATACAGCCTCTCTAACCACAAACCTGCTCCTCAAAATGATGTCAATTTCCTGCCTGCGATTCATTAAACCGCGCGGCTCAGGAGTGACTGTCAGCAGTTTCTGTGACCTGCTTTCAGAAAGATTTTGTCCTTTCATTTTCTCCTCAAAGAAACAAAGTCCTGAGAGTCCAGAGACGACCGGTCTGAGATTAAACACAACATCACAAGCTGATCTGAGAGGTTTCAATTCTTCACAGGCATCACAAATAATGTAAGTTTTTAAATGATGTAAGTAAAGTGATAAAGTATATAGCTAAACGATTAATCATTTGATAAGTTATAAAATCACTTTTTGCAGAAATGCTGATACTGTATTTGATAAACTATAATTTGTTTGATCACATGATTTATGACAGAACTGCTTTATGGTAGCAGTTTCTATGGTAACTGTTGTTCTCTGGTTTGTCTTTAAAGAATTATGGGTAGTGTAGTTCTTGTGTAATTTTTGTTAGACTTATGTTAAATGAAGGTCAGATTTAGAGGTCTCAGAGTTTATGTAGTGCACTGACATGAGACGTTTTAGCACCAGTTCTTATTCCCTCATTATGTTCTCATACAAGATTTGTGTTTTACATGTATGTATGAAAACAACAACCTGTGGAGTAAAGAAATCTGTGTAAATGTTCCCTCCTGTCGTGTCCAAACGCTGCATTAGAATCGTGATAATTTGAGTTGAGATATAAGGTGATTTGTGTGTGGAGCTGTGAACAGACTGTGAGTCCACTGGACAGTTTAAGTGCACATTAAACATGACGGGACTCAGCTGGACGGTGTCCTGTGTGCCGGGCCGGAGTGATGATGTACTGCTGTGTGTGTATGACAGCTCCATACAATCTGACCCACGAGACGTCAATCAGAGCACAGAACAGATGGACCAGAGTTCCTCAGTGCTGCGTGAGATGGGCTGCATTAAATGCATGTATTGTTGTTTTATTTTCATATCATTGAACACAAGGCCACAGTAAACCAGTGTGTATAATGCAGAATACAGTCAAACTGACATGTTTGGTTTATGTTTCTTAAATAATGACACTGAAATAATGTTCCACCGACAACATTATTCATTATTTGTTAAAGAATCAGTTTCTCATAAGAACATGTCCTGTGTTTACAGGAACTTAAACCCAACAGACAGACTGCCATCAATCATCACATATATTTGTACTTAACTGAAGTATATTCTTGTTGTTAGATGTGTTGCTCTTAAATTTGGGTGAACTGGTGAGAGGGAACCCTGTGTGTGGTGTCAGACGAGACCAGTGCGTCCAATTAAGAGCGTTTGTATGATAGCTGAAGACGTGAGGCTGGAGCGCCGGCGATGAACGTCACCCGGTACTTTTCATTAAAAGGACAAACAGCTTGACGACGGTGTAACTTCAGCACACATTAAATTATTACACAATAAATAAAGTGTAACTCGGGGCATGCTGGGAGTTTTGTTTTAATGAGCTCTCGCTTTGAGACGAGCTCAGAGCTGGTCTTGATTTTTTTGGCGTCTCGCAGGACTCCGTCCCTGCGGTTTGCACCCGCGCAGACCAGAGCCGGGTGTATTTTTTAACACTCTGTCACGAGGAATCAGGAACGAGATGTGAAGATGAAACATTGTAGCTCTGTGAACAGACTTTGTGTTATCCTGGGTTTAAATTAATGAGGTTTGAACACTCTTGAGATAAATTTAGGTTTTCATATTTAATCATAACTTACTGCAGCGGTTGAGGATGGATAAATCTCACTGTTAATAAGCTTCAGGCTTGTTTATGAAAACTCTTTATGTCTGACATGTGAGCTGATCACGTCTGTTAACAGTATAGAAGCGTTAAGCTGAAATACACCAATGAGTGCTCAGCTAACAGTTTCAGGCTATACAAACGTTTCCCTAACATTTCTCTAACATTACCAGTTTGAAAACATTTAAACATTCAGCTTTGTAGGTGCTGTATTAAAATTATTGCCTGATTATAAGATATTTAAAAATTAATTTTATAAACATTCCATAAATATGTATATATAACACAAAAAATGTTCTAGTAATGTTACTGCAAAAAAGTTTTTGAGAACATTGAGAGAACATTGAGAGAACGTTTCCTGTTAGCTGGTAGATGCAGTGAGAGTTTGAATCTGTGCAGTTCTGTCGTGTGTTTAGCAGTCTAGTATTTACTCAGCTTTGAGTTTCTCACCTTCAGTCAGGTGTTGTGATGCTTGTGCAGTAAGCAGAGATGAACAGCGTTTGATATGACGGTGAGTTTAAATGATGCCATTTAAATGAATGTTCTCTAAACTCTCAGTTTCTTTCCTCAGTGTGTGTGTGTGTGTGTGTGTGTGTGTGTGTGTGTGTGTGTGTGTGCAGTTAAATGAGTTTGAACGCTGCGTCTGGTGTGTATGTTCACACAGCTGTGATGTCATGTTCTATTGTCACAGCTGCCGGTCTTCTCACCCGCGGTGCTCTCATCCCCAGCAGCCGAAGACAAACCGCCTGCCAGCGCGCTCAGAATGCGACTCCTGCATCCAGGAGCAGCAGTGAGTGGAATTCTTTCATTCCAAACCATCTGAAATATGATAATCGGGGGAAATCACAGCAAACTGGTCTTTCTCCACTTAAGCACGCGGCAGGGATGCGACTCCCCGCTTTCCCTGCGCTGTCTGGGCTGTTGGCCCCTCTCGCATGCTCTGCACCAGCTGCGTGTGACGGTAATGCACTGATTCGGTGAAGCATGCATCAGATTACCTTTTCTCGCAAGGCATTGTGAGAAACAGAAGGAAAAGTGCTTTGAGGTGTGTGGAGTGGCTGATGTGTGTAACATTTACATCAGTGGCTGTACGCTGTTATTTTGTGTTGTTGAAGATGCAGAAATTTCTGAGCCTGGATTAGAAATCAGTCGTGTAAAGTCCTAAAATCCTAAAGGATGTAAAAACACATTTCTGTAATCAGTATCATCTTTAAACAGCTGTAACATATTTCACTGAGATTAATTTGCTCTTTGTGTCTCTCTTTAAAATACTTTATACGGTAACTTCATATTCAGTAATCATACATCTGATGTAAGTTATGAATGTTTAGAGATGGTTGTTTACTTTGCACCGCCAACAACACAGCAAAAATGTTCCAAAAAACTTACTGTGATCTGCTTTTTCTTTTTCTTCTAGCAGAAACTGGTCTGAAGAGTTTATGTGAACAAAAGCACTTTTATCAGCGCGCGTGAAGCGGCCGGGATCATATATTCTTCTGACACACTCTTCCACAATCCCTGCTCATCGCCACAGTAACATCTTAAGCCTGAATGCCAAATGAATATTTTTGCAAATATATTGCATGATTTTACAGTACAGGGCCTTCGAAAGATACAAAAATGGTAAACCGAGAACGATCATCTTTTAAGAATCGTTCTGCGTGACCTACATCAGGTTTTTTGCACAAGTGATTTCAACAACACACGCAGATGCTTTGGGGACGGCGGATGTTTTATTGATCGCGCGTGTTTGCCAATAAGTTTTCTTTCTTTTGACATTAAAGCAAACGTCTCACCTCCGCATGGAAAAACTGGAGCGAATTTCAACTTTAAACCACCGGGTGTTAACAGAAAGATCTTATTCATTTTGAAGGATGAAATAGAGTATTCACTTAAAAGTGAGCAGCGTGTGTGTGTATGACTGTGATGTCTAATGAGGGATGCTGATCACAGACGATGAAGAATTGACCCTCCTGTTAGTTGTTTTTGGTCATTTGGACTTAATAGTTTTAATTCATTAGACATCAATTTAGTTTGATATTTTAATGCTCACTTCAGTTTAACAAAGCGCTAAATACTCTTAAATAGTGCTGCACTTTCTGTGAGACATTGTCAGCTTTTGCAAAAGCTTTTGCAGCTTTTGCAGTGAATTCTTAATAAATTCCCCTTGTTTCTGTCTCGTTCTGCAGTGTCTGGTTGCTGCCCAGATTCAACCCAGACCTGCAGGAGCTGAGTGTGAACCTATGGCTTCCATTAAGAAAATATTAGGCCAAGACATGAGGTACGTTTGCATAACATTCAGTCATTCAAGCTGAGAAAATATGTTCTGCTTCTAAACACCTTTGACCTTTAGTATAAATGTCTCTTATAGTATAAATATTTAGTATAAATGTTTAGTGTAAATGTTCAGCACGTTGGCACCTGTCAGGATCAACTGTCCAGGAGTGAGCGCAGGCTGGGATCATCTGCAGATGTGCATCTACTGCATGACCTGCAGAGACGCAGGATAACAGGTGCAAACCTCCACCCACCCACACAGAGACAGATGAACACACTTCCTGTTCCCACACACACCTCTGACCTCTGTGGGGCTCTGAGGTGTAAACCGGTGCCTTTATAAACAAAACCTCAACTACTGCAAACCTCTCAGGTAACCTTGTAGCGTCTCATACTGGCAGACTAATGACCATTCATGAATGCATCTGATTTTCCCATGAGAGACACTAATGAATAATGAGTCTATAAGCAACAAGGTTTATTCACGCTTTAGTCTGCAGAGAAACACGAGCGCGACGGTCTGACAGTTTTATTAAACTGTATTCATCCCTCTCTCCTGTTAAATAAACATGCTGTACAGTTTATCATAGGAGTATTGATGAAGCAGACTGCGCTTTATCACAGCAGTAATTGTTACAGTGATTCTCATTGTGTGTGAGGACATTTCTAAGAGCGATTAATGCTGTCTGACACACAGGAGCATTCATCAGCAGTATGTGTCATAATCACATACTGTAATATCACATCTTCTCAACACAACATTAGACAGATCACAAAATGTTATGCCTGTTCAGTTATTTCATAACCTGTTTCATTGTTATTTAAACACTGAACTGTCTCATCAAATCAACCCAGCAAATCTTTCAGTTATTAGGAACTAATAACTGAAAGTTAGGAAATCATTGTCTTATTGATTATCTTATTGAATAAATGAGATCCTTCATTCACACCAGCTTTGATTCAGTGAGACAGAGTTCAGACAGAGTCACACAGTGAGGATCAGAGTATTTGAGTCTTTATGTTGTTTATGTCACTGGCAGCAGGTTGTTGCCATGGGTGATGTAATAATTCTGATGTCATTGTGTTTGACTCTCATCCGCTGTGATTCAGGGCATCTGTACCGGCGGCCCATCATCCACAGCATCGGGGCGGTTGCCAGGACAACGGCCGGCGTGCCAAAACGAGGCTTTTCTCAAGTCACGCAGCTGAACATTTTCACTGTATAATTGCAGCGTGAGGAATTAACTGTGTTTATAGAGCGGGAAGCAAATAATTATTTAGAAATATTTTCAGGAGCCAATTATCCAGAAATAACTGGTGGTTTAGCGCGATGTTGAAACAACAGCGAGACGATCCGATGAGTCTCTGTGTCTCTTTCTCTGAGGGCTGATGGCTGGGAACGTAAAGAGTGGAAATAATGGTGTTAATGCGGATGTGCGGCTGAACGCTGTGTTGAGTCTCAGTGATGGTTTGTTCAGTACGTGCAGAGCAGAGAGCTGTCAGAGATAGTGACGGTTTCATGACCTACTATTATTACAAAATCTCTCTTTTGTTTGAAATTTTAGAAAATTAACAAAAATCTGTGACTAGGGTAAAGTGCAAGACTCAATGTGGCCCAGATTTATCCACAGCTGAATCTAACTCTTAAAAACAGATGAGATGGTTTGGGTTGGTAATGTAATGTGTGGATTACATTAGCCGTTTGGACGGGTCATTTGGAGAGCTGTTCTGCTCCAGTTATACGCTGGACCTTAAAGGTCACATGTGACTATTTCCAGGCATTAGAGATAAAGACTAACTGTTATTCATCTTGGATCCAAAAGGTCAAATCTGACCACCTCTTTCTCAAACACACCGTTACACACACTACAGAACATCTGTCAGGTACCTCGGCTTGATACAGGCCAGCAAACCAAAGCGGTCAACAGATCATCTGTCCATGAGTAAATCTCATAAACATCAGATTTCACCCCAAAACCTAATATATGTTGCATACAGAAAATGGGGTCTGTTTTTGACATTTAAGATTACTGACAGTTTAAATATCAGGTGGCACTTTTTAGATTTTACATTTAACTTGATAAAATTCTTATTTAAAATTTTTCTTTACAATTTTTTCAACCCGTTGTGTTAGAAACGCATTTTGTATAAAAACCTGGGTTTGCAGAGATTTCTGCTCTACCAACTAAATTACAGACATTTATACTTTCCTGTAATGTAAATTGTAATTAAATACGTGTAATTCAAGGTAATTTTGACACTTTGTGTCCTATAGTAACTGCATGCAGTCAGATTTTAATTTCAGCACTATTGTAAACAGTTCAGGTCTGTACTAATGTACTAACTGTACTAATACTGGTGATTAATGGTTAATGAGGGCAACACCCAGATCGGCAGCGTTTAAAGACATTGTGAAGGGACTGAATAATTGTGGTCTTGTTGGTTCACCTCAGAGAACTGCGGTTTATTTTTATTATGTAGCTGTCACATAGTCTTGTTGTTTACAGATGGTGGAAGCCAAAAGCTGCGGGCTGGTTTGATTAGTCGTCGGGCAGAACGGAGGCTGCCAATAAATCGGGTCGGACTCTGAAAGCGGCCGGAGAATGAGGTCAGAGGTCAGTGTAAATGTTTACTTCCTCATTGGCTGGCTGCTGAGATAATTAGAATGACATTTTGCATGAGCGCCGCGGCCCCTCGCCGCTCGCATCGTACGCCGCATCATTAAAAATCTACGTGGCACCATCTTGCACCCGTGCCGTGAACTCGGCCGGTGCAAACGGCCATCAGTGTGGATTAAGCCGGTTCGGCGTGGGAGTGTGTCGACGTGTCGCCTTGCAAAGATGATCAGAACCACGACCCTGACGCTCACGACACCAGCCAGACATTTTTAAAAAGGTCCGTCTGCTTGTTAAAAACACACAGAGCAAAAACAACATCGTGTCCTCAACAACAAACATAATTAATATATTCAACCCATGTGAGAAACTGCAGGTGAAATTCTCAGACAGGTGAAGAGAATATATTACATCAAACTGATGGTTGATTTGATGGTTTATGTGGAGTTTTCATCAGGTTTGTGCTGAATGAGGGAACACAGATAAATGTAATGTTTCTCTCATGCATTTTCTCATTAGCTTTCTATTAGTAGCCTCTCTTAAATTCACTCCAGTACCTGTAAAGTCACTGATACATAAATGTGGATGATTTTATGTTAGCGTACACGCACATAAAATGGTTATTGTGTCAATTTCATACCTGTGACTAAATGTTTTGCAGCTTAATTTCCTTAAATATTTCAGGAGGGCAGGTAGATTCTTTGCGTTGTTTGTAACATGTTTGCCGTGACTGAGCTGTAGTGTCACTGCAGTGTCCTGTGTGATGGACTAAAGCTTTTGTGGCCAACATCATTTATCAGGGCAGCTGTAATAAACAGAACCATTAGCTCAGAGCTTCGTATCTGTCTGCATTTAGCGTTCGATACGATAGCTTCTCTGTGGAGGAGGGCTGGTGTGCTGAGAAATCATCGTTGTCTGACGTTTTGGAACTTCCAGGCTAAAGTGACAAATGAATTAGTTCCCAGCATCCTCTGTTTAATGGATCCGAGGTGCTCCACACCTCCCCAGCTCTAAAAACAGCCGAGAACCACGACTTACGGTGCCAAAGAGCTGTCAGACGTCAGAGGGCTGTAACTGTACGGACCTGCAGTCCTGAACACTGAGGGTAGAAAGACTCAACGCTGGATCTTATGTTGTTGTCAGGGATGATTGTTATTGTGAATTTTAGCCTAACAGCTGCTGTGATGTTACTGCTGAAGCAGGCAGCTGTTCTGTGTGTTATTTCAGTGTGTGTGCGTGTGTGTGTGTGTGCGTGTGTGTGTGTGTGTGTG
>JBAJNP010007357.1:0-13671 GCA_036877545.1 Yasuhikotakia modesta | reverse complement strand
AAAAACTGGCCCTTTTGTTCCAGAAACCTACACATGTGGAGCCTGTGGGATTCACTTCCAGTTCTACAACAACCTCCTGGAGCACATGCAGTCCCACGCTGGTGAGTGAGAGCCCAGACTGAAGACCTCCAAAAACAGGCCTTACGCTCTTGTTTGCCTGCATCATATTTCTGTAATTCTGACAGCACAACATGAGCTCTGCATCCAAATGTCTTTGTTTTAATCAGTTAGTTGCTTTCTCAAATGTCCCCATTTTCTGTTTTATGTTGATCAGATGCATGCGCTACTGTTAAGTAATTTTTTCTTTCCAGCTGTTTTCACTGGAAAGTGACATTTTAATTACTATGTGAGTGATTTTGTTTGTTATTCTATTTTTTGACAGATGGGCATGGTAACATTTTAAGTGTTTTGTTTCTTTTCTGTTTTAAACCGGTATCGTAGCTGACAATGAGAACCATGTCAAAGACGAGACCCCAAAACCCTGCCAGCCCCCCCTCACACAGGAGCAAACGTGGAAATCTCCTCAGCTGCCACATCCGAGGAACCACATCACCACATTGCGTACGTTTTTACCAGCACTAACGCAATCCGGTTAGCATTGAACTACACCAGTGTCGTGACCCAGGTTATTTGCTTCCGAGCCAAAAGAAATGAATTCAAATTTTGCATGTTACGTTGTGTGGTTTAAGAGGAGCTTGCAGATGCACGTGTCATTTGACTAGTGGTATTTGTCACTTTGCTGTAAGCCTACATGCTCATTACATTTTTGAACAGACCCCAAGGTTACTGTCATTTGAGACCTGCTCATGTGTCCCATGTGAATGAAAGAACTTGTTAAGAATTAAAAGTAATTAAGTAACACAAAACTTGCTTTAGTAGTACAAAAAACACTATTTTAAAGCAGCACTATCTTCATAATGTTGCTTTAAATATATGCATTTTATCCAAACTTACAATATGGTCAAGCTAAAAGTTTGATAAGTGTATGTGTGTGTTGACAACATGCCGGTGTCGTCTGATTTACTGTTAAGTGTTTATGATAAAGTATTTAGGGTCAGTAGAATGTATTTAGTAGAATTGTAAAAAGGATTTAAAAGGAATTTTATCAAATTTATATGTGATTTTATTCTTGGACAGACTGTTATAAATTGACTCTTTGCAAAGATACTGATGTTTAATGTGAACAAAATGCCATGAGACTTCCATAAATGTACGTTAAAAAAACAGAAGCTTGTATTGGGTTATGGCAAAAGGCAACAGTTGCTATGACAGTTTTGGTCAGTGTTGATGTGTGTGTTAAGTCACTTATCTGTTACAAACAACACAGCCTAACTCATTTATCACGCCATCTTTCTGCAGAAAACAGATTAATCCCAGATAAAGAGAGACAACAAGTGGCTGAACGTTTGCTGAGAGTCATGTGTGTGGACCTTGGGCTTCTTGGTGTTCTCAGCAGCAAGGACTTCCTTAAACTGGCCCAGACCCTAGTGGACACCGGGTCAAGAAATGGGCCGTACTCCATCCGTGAAGCCCTGGGAGATATGAGCTCGCTGGCCCTCAAGCAGCTTCCCCGTATGTATAATCAGGTAAAAGTGAAAGTCACCTGTGCGTTGGGATCCAACTCTGCTTTGGGCATTGCGGTAACCTGTCATTCACAGACCATAGGACCCGACTCCTGCTATTTGCTAACGGCGTATCAAGTAGAGGGTGTGCGACTCCGACGCTATGTGCTGGGCCTCAAGGAGGCCTCTCTGAGGGAGAGTCCTGAACAAATCCATCACTGGGTCCAGAATGTTCTGTCAGAGTTTGTCATGTCGGAGATCCGTACGGTCTATGTGACGGAACCACGTTTGTCTTTGTTAGCTTTTTGCAGCCGCGCCGGGCTAAGCCTCTGCTGTGCTGGATGCTGTCTGACAGCAACAGTTCAGGCTGTTTTGAGCCGTCGCAGCCTACAGGCACGAGGGCTTCACGAACTAGGTGAGCTTCTGGCTACGTGTCGTGACATCGCCACAACGACCAGTTATAGTCGCAAGGGTAAGGCCACAGAGGAAGCAGCTACTCTGCCCTGCTGGGATCCGGTTGCAGAGGCCCTGCTAAAAGTACATGAGAACTTTGAGGCCACCTGTGAAGCATATGGTCGGTCCAAGAGCACAGTGCCGCTCCTGCAAGGTCTGAACAAGCATCTGCTCGGCACACTGGCGTGTTTGCTTGCACCTCTGAGACAGGCAGCGCAGGAGCTAGCTGTGGAACGCAGCCCCACGCTGCAGCACGTACTTCCTGTCTACCTCCGTCTGGAAAAACTGTTCACCTCCAAAGCCGGTGAAGCTGGCGCTGGCAGTAAGCTTTGCCACTACTTCCTAGAGGCCCTGAAGGAGAACTTTAAAGTGGAGCATGTCCATCAGGTCGCAATGATCCTGGATCCTGAGTTGAAGCTGCGGCCGGTCCCAGCATATGAGCACGAGGACATCATCTCGCGGGTGTGCGACATGGCCGCTAACATGAGGGAATTGGGAAACAGCGGATCTGGAGGGCCGAACATGGATGAGCGGGACACTGATGGACCTTCAGCGCCCAAGCGTGGGCATGTGGACTCTGGTTTGGAGAGGCCGTCTGATGCTGAAGAGCCTCAGGTACGAAAAGAACTGTTCCAGTACCTCGGGGAGCCATTCCTCAGTGGCACAGGTGATCTGCTGCAGTACTGGAGTTCTGTTATGGACAGATACCCAAGGCTGTCCAAGTTGGCACTGTGGCTGCTGGCTGTACCAGCTGTAGCTGTGCACGGAGAATGCGTGACCATCTGCAAACAGACCTTAGCCATGAAACACAAGCAGCATGTCAGCGCAGAGGAGATCAACAAGCTGGTCTTCCTCAAAAGTAACTTTGCTTGAGTGACTCTTGATTTAAACCAGATGTGTACCAATCACTTTACTTTACCCCTTTAAACAGAAGAGTTTAGTAATGATACGATGACAATTGGTCATTAGTCCCATCAGACCATTGAGGCTGTAGCTCAGCATCGGTGACAGAGCAAAGCGGTGTTGAAAGCCCTGCACATGATTAACAGAGTTTGTCCTTTCAGTGTCTCGCCTAACTTAAACAAGAATATTTTGCATTTGTCATGTCTGAATTTCAGTTAGAGGATTGTTTTAATAAAGGTAAAATCATGGTACTTAGAAAAGGCCAACATGGTACTTGTTTTATGCTTTTGCAATTATGCCTTTCTAGAAGTTCACGAGAACCTTTGCTGTGAGCTTGATTACCTCTCATCAGTGGTTTAGCGGTGGGCAGAGCCAGCAGAACTCACGTCACTAAATGCTTTTTCAGTAACTTAAAAATATTTTGTCCATTCTGGCAATAACAGGTTATACCCGCAAACAAACTCTAATGCCTTGTAGCTTTGTAGCAGCCTGTCACAGATGCTTCTACAAAACAGTCTGCAATGCCAACAACAGCCACTTGTTTTGCTCCTCATGAGACACAATGATTTTTTTTGATGAAACGTAGAAATCGTCTCTTACTGTCCTAGTACAAACCTCCTAGAACAGAGGCAGCTAAATGCATCGTTTGAACATATTTTCTGACATTAAGAAGATAAAGCTAAAGTAATATTTTATTATTTATGCACTGGATTTCTGTTTATCAGTGTTTTCCTCATTTATATGCAGCAGTTTCAGTTTCTTAGGTCAGAGAAAAGACTAGACTAGGAGCAAAGTATCTTTACAGAAAGTGTTATTGTGAATAACGGCAATTGGTCCCATCAACAGATATGTGGAGTTATTAAAATTAACATGCTTCCTCATGTTTCCTCTGCCCTTAGAACAACATTTGACTTTAAAAGTGTCTGAGTGAGGAGAAATGATCTTTACTTCCCTGATAACTAAATGATCTTTCAGTTTTTCCAGTAGTTATTCAAGGGAAAGACGTGATTAGTGTTATATTGTTTGTCTCGTAATGCCTTGAACATCTTTGTGTGATTATACAGATATGCATGCAGACAATATAGGAGCTTCTGTCTTTACTGATGTGAGATGCTGAATGGACAGAAGATGTCCAGGAAGCATGTGGTGGTATGTGGATGATACTGGCCAGCATGTTCAGAAAGTGCGTTTGGTTAATTGGGCCTCAGAAATGGAGACAGCTGCTGTTTAATGTTGTGTCTCTCTCTCACCACAAGAGAGCAGGAGTATCTCAGAAATCTGTCCTTAACATCTTACCTCTGTTTACTAGTCAGGCATTTCAGATATTTAAGAGACTCGATGAGTGTGTGTTCGTTTCAGGGGAACCTTTCTAGAATGCATCAGTTGTGTTGACAAATACTAAAAAGTAAAAACACTGTTTCAATCACAGTTATTTATGGATACAATACAGTTGTTAATGTGACTGTTTGAGAGTATGATTGTTATTTAAAGTTTTTTATCTTGTCTGTGTTTGTTTGGACGGGCATTTGTCTGCTTTTGGTATTTAGTTGTCTAATTTATACTTTTTTAACAACTATTTTTATAAACATGACCGTTCTCTCTCCCTGTCAGCTGTCAGTAAACACTGCGCTCCTCTGACAATATATTTACTCCTGTAGTTTGTGCTGTGTGAATAAAATATCTTGATCATAGTCATATTTTGCTTGTTCACACTTAAAACATATGTAGTAAAAGAGTTAAAAATCATTTGTCATCAGTTACGTACTTCCATATTGTTCTCAACCAGTTTGCTTTCTTTGACCATCTTCGTTTCATGTCTAGAAATGCAAAGATGCAACTCCACAAAAAAAATGAGTTCAGCTAATTAATTGAAAATGAAACGAATAATAATATATTGGCAATAACCCAGTGATGACTTTATCATGGTGTGTATGTGAGAGACTGCAGTACAGATGATGATGTCACTCCAGTCAGTTCCCTCACTGAAGCTCACGTTTGATGGTTTATCAGTGTAGAAGGGACGGTAACTGCACAACTGCATTGTGTTGGCGTGTTTAATAAAAAACATCAGATCTGACAATATTGAATATCTGCGGTTGTTGAGTTTTATGTGTTCTGTTAGCTGAAGACACATCTGGTGCAGCGATCTAAGCTTCTCTGTTTGCTATATAGTCTACATGTGTGTTTCAGTGTTTTCTCAAAAACGTGAATAAAATCTTGATGACACAAACTTGATGTGGCATGTTTATTTTAATCAAAGTCCAGTCCACAGCATGTAGCTATGCAGCTGTTCAGTAGAAACATGACATCGGCCTTACAGAGCAATGAAAAAGTTACAACATTATACAACAGCTCATAATGGTGGAAAATAAACATCTGTACATTCATTATTTCCCACTTGGTTTGAAGCCAGTATCAAGCCTTCCTTCACTCACTTCCTGTGAATTATTTTAAATAAAACTCAAATAAAAAGTAACACCTTTGGTTATGGGACACAAGATACAATAAAATTTCATGTTATCCACATCCAACCTGATGCATGTTTGAAGATCAGCCTTTTCTCCTTTCAGTGTTAAAGTAGAATAGGGTTGCACTCGAAATGACTAGTCCTTTGAAAAACGTACATTAGTGGGAATACTGACATAACTAGATGTGATTAATGAAGCAGTTAATGAGGTCCTTTATAGTGTAAAAGGTTCTTTTTAAGAAAACTATAACATGTAAGAAATGGTTATTTTAAGAACCTATGACTGAAAGTTCTTTGGGGAACCAGTAGTTATTTTTTTTGCCATCACTACGAAGAACCTTTTAGGGAGGCATCAGATGTGCTTATGAGTGCAGATGAAGACTTTGAGCTGCGGTTGGAGATGGTAACCATGGAGAAAAAGTAAGTTAGTGAACATAAGTTAATCTGTGGTAAGTTTGACTCGATGCTGCCACACCTGCAACCTCCACAATGTTCATTTCTGTGTGCAGTGAATGTGGGCCAGTGAACGGATGAATTTTACTCCAGTTGACACCAGCAGCAGAAGGTGCTGGCCAGGACCCAGATGAAGACTTCCCCTATATTGCCTCTTGTCCAGGAATTGTAATGCCGTGATCATCGGAAAACTCATCCGACATGTACACACAACTTCAACTAAAGGTACGATGTACACTCACTGCTTTCCCAGGAAAAACGTTTCCTCTGAGAGATGGTTTGTCAGTTAGCATGCCATTTTTCTTTTCTGTCAGGACAAAAGAAAAAATGTGAAGAAACGAGACAAATATTTAACATCGCTTTGGCCTGTTTTTCTGCAGCTAGGAATTTTCTGCTGTCTGTGGGTTCGTTTACACCAAACAGAGAACAAAAGCTGTGGTGGCAGTCCTGTCTCCACGCTCCACACAGATGTTCTGCTACACAAAGATGGACCGCCTGAGAACTGAGGAAATACACTCACAGACAATCGAATAGAAAAAAGCGCAGATTTTAGGGGCATCATATACAAAACCTTTACGCAAGAAAAAGTTGCATAAAAATAGTTCCCAGCTGATTCAGAAACAGACACCTGAACTCTGAGCTATTAAAAATGTTATTTTAGGCAGATATGCAAGTTTTGTGTTGATGTGTTGACAAAGTCATAAAGTTTTGATTTATTTTTATCTCTGCATTTTAAAGGGATCTTCCAGGTGTTCCTGTAAAACAGCTGAAAGGTTGTGGGTTCGATCACAGGGAACACAAGTACTGATAAAATGTGTACCTTGAATTCACTGTAATTCGCTTTGGATAAAAGTGTCTGCAGAATGAATAAATGTAAATATACACTTCACCTTTGTCTAATTGGCCAGACCTGGTCTGCAGGTAGATAGACAAATATAACAAATGGCTGCGTTGTGAAACAGGTGCTGATGGTGGGTGGAAATGCTTTGAGTCACAACTACAGAGGCTCTGTTGAACGGGTCAGTCTGTGGCAGCAGGATGTGTCTCAGAGGCAGATCGTGAACCTGAGGATCTGGTCGACCTGGTGATCCATGAGATGTTTGAGCACCCAGGATGCAAATGGCTGCCAGTGTTTCCAGGTACCGGATGAGGGTCTTTGTGCTGGGCTGGGCTCTTTGGACACCATGCTGGAGCCTCCAAGCTGTGGACAGACCATGTGCGACAATATGGAAGTTGTCCGAAATTACAGTCACTTCTGGTGGCCCAAAACGGTGCGTTACTGTGTCGTGAACGTGTTTGACGACTTTCAGTGCAGACCCACCGTCACGAACCAGCAGATCCATCTGTAGCATCAGCACCTGAATGAGAGCTTCAGCATCTACAACATCACCTGGGGTAACAGTGAGACCTAACTGTGAGAACTACAGTTATGATAATGGGGACTGCGGCAACCTCAGCATCACTGATATGACCTGCTTTAATCCAGTTTCTCATTTACGGTAAGATCATAAGAGGCAGCTAGTATTCCTTAATAAGAGCTTTCATGTAACAATAATCACTGACTGAGGAGAAGTGTTTGGCAAAAGTTTTTTATCACTTATTACTTATGTGTCATTTCAAACCTGCCTTTCGTTTTCCCTGTGGAAGACTAAAGGAGATATTTTGAGAAATGTCCATATGGTAATGGGTGCCACAGTTGTTTGGTTACCAATATGCTTCAGAATATCTTCTTCTGTGTTCCACAGGAAAACATACAGGTTTGGAATGGCTTGAATGACTGTTAATGGTGTCTGATTGACGAGCATGTGAAGAGCAATTACCATCATTGCTGAGTCTCATATCTTGCTCATATATTTCTCATCCAGCCTTGTAGAAGCAATGTCCAAGTCCAAGTACCTGAGGCCAGACCTTTTGTTTACAGGAGTGCACACAGGTTCACGAAACAGTCAAAACAGTCATTGCTGAGATAGTCTATATTCACAGAAAAGAGTGAATGAATTGATAAGTGCTTTGATGTGATACCATGTTTTTATTTGTATGAATCATCCAAGTATTTCAGTAATCTTGTTTCTCCTTTTAGGCCAAAGAATCACATCCAGCTATATTTTTCTGTAGTTCCTTACAAAAGACTATGCAGACTATGAGGTGACATCGGTTACAAAACAACAAGCAGTTCATTTTCCCAAATATTATTCCTTCAGGAGACCAATTATATCCCAGCCCCAGAAATCACCATCTGGCCAAAGCTGAACTGTTATTGGAAATATTGCAATAAAGGAATGAAAGATGGCATGAAAAGCTTACTGAAATGCTTCTTTATTTTGCTTCGATTGCTAATGGTCACGCAGCAAACATTCGTCAACATTCCTGTGTTAATTGTGAAATGCTGGCAGAGCGTCGCAGTACATGCGTGCCACAACAATGCTGTGTGGCTGTGTGGTCTGAAGTGTGTTTTTGTAGACCTCGAGCCTGGTACCACGTTGCTTGTTTGAGGATACAGCTAACAAAGTTTGTATAATGAGAAGTGTTTGTTTAGTTGTACTTTAATGATTCTTATGGTCCTACTTGCCTTCTCACTAATATCATCTTAGAAGTAAAATTAGATGTCAAATGTGATTATTGGAGTTACATCATTGGAGCTGCTCCTCAATGAAAAACAGCCCAGAAGTTTGTTCACTTTACACAGACTTAACACACAGGTCAATTCATCTTCATTCTCCTGTGACCATCATTAGTCACTAGCCTCCACTGAAATCTGTCAGTGTTTTTGTGAACTAATCTTACTCACTAAAGTCACTTTTCCTTCATCTTGGTAAATGGTTCTTAGAACATAATGAAGAGTTACTTAAGCTCGGTTCAGCCTGGCAGGATTTTAAATGCATTTGGTGATGTCACACTTACAATTGGTTACTGCTAGTTTCCTAGCCGGCGACTGCTGAGTGAACGCAGACGGTTGCCTTTATTTAGTTAAGACAAGGTGAAAAGATCTGATCCTCGTGTAGGTCATCTGTAAACCGTTACTAGGACTCAAACTGAGAAAATAAAAGAAGTTACACTATCACAGTGATGCAGATTTTCACATGAAACAAACAGAATAATTCTAATTCTTAATGCGTTATATATATAAATTTAATAGCCCAAAAACAATTATTCTGACTTATTACATACTGCAGTTGTATTTACAACATCATAGCGAATAGAACATTAATTATTTGATTCATTATGAGTAAGACTTACATAAGCATTAACAGAATTGTGCTTCTCAGAAAAGTGTTTCTTTGCCAAGAACAAGCAGCTGCTTCACTGTGATGAAATCTACTGGCCTACAGACGCTCCTCTGACTGTACGCTGATCACCACTTTCAGACGCACCTCTGACTGCACGTGTAACAGGAAAAACTCTTCCTGTCAGCCTGGTGAAATTCAAATTTGATCACAAATATGTGTTATGAAAAAGAGATGAAAACATGTCAAAGGCAGAATAAAAAAGAAGGCAGACCAGCATATGTGTGTTGGCTAGATATTCCCGAGAGATATGTTTAGAAATTCCAGAAATTCTTAGTTTTGAGTTCTGCAGCACCATCATGCAGTTAAAATCTTACTGTCTTAAATAACTGCCTCACAGGAGGAAATCTCAAACACTCATCAGTCTGTGGAGTTAAAACCTTTCTCATCCTCTCAAAGTCATTTGTCCCGTAAAATAAGAACAGCTGAGCCAGAGATGTCTCCTCGTCTCATCGCAGTTTAGACTTTCTGTATATGTTACGCTGCACTGATAAGAGTTTCTCCACGCAGGCCAGTCGAGTCTCGTGCAGAGAGCCATGCCATACAGATCCCGTGGGCCTCTTGTCTTCAATGCGGCACAACACGTACGACACGCTCTCGGTCCGACTCTGAATGAAGCCGCTGCGCAGGAGCGAACGACAGAAAAGACTGATGCGCTCCGTCCGTCGCAGGATTAAATGCGCCTTTCTGTGATGGACAAAAAAAACAGAGTCAGTGTGGAGTGTGTCTGTGAGGGTCAATAATCGGCCTGGTTCTGTATCAGTACTCAGTAATTGCATTTTTTTGTATCTAATGCATTAATATTCATATGTACATATATGAATACATATATTTTTGATGCCACTATATGAATCTGAGATAAAACAGATCACAGATCAAAAGAAAACACTGTACCTGAGACAGAGAGATATAATCTTGATGTATCATGCAAAATGTAGTTGGTGATACAAATGTTTGTGTGAGTGTAATTTTTCTTACAGAAATAATTCTGTTTTCAAAACAATCTTCCATAATAACAAGCTGAAAGTGTGATTTTGCAACCAGAATTGATCACTTATTCAATGGCAGTCAATCCTTTTAAGTCAAATAGGTTGGACACAATGTTCTCTGATAAATGACCATGATCACCTGATTATCTCTCTCACCTAGGGCCGAGCTCGTCTTCACTTCTCCACACGAAGTCTCCAAACTTCTCATAGTGGGAGTTGTAGTGGTGCTGCACTCGATACAGCAGCGGAGGAGGGATCTCCATCAGGGTGTTGTACGCCGTCTGCTGCTCTTTACCACTGGTGTAGCCGTTGTAGAGGTTGTACACTTCATCTGCCACCTCTGTTTGAAGAGAAAAATAATCCAATGTTTAAAATCTCAGTTATGATCTGCATGTACATTTGGTTAAAAATAAACAAAAATCAGTTACTAAGCAACAGATCAGTGTTCAAAATGTGTCCTTACCCACATTCACGACAGTAAGTTTATAATGATTAATTATGATATCGGCTGTAAGTTTCCTTTCTCTTCAACATACATAAAATTAGTAATTCTTAAAGTAATTCAAAATCTTACTGATTTTGGGTGATAGATGTGGGCTTGTGTTTTTATACTGCAGTCAGACCTGTGAACTCTGTCTGTTGTACCTTCTGCTTTGCTGTCGTCCACCATCGGACAGGAGGTGCGGACGCTCACAAAGCTCACATCAGACCGGCTGCCCCGACTGTCCACAGCATACAGAGTGAATCTAGAGGAACATCAGACAGGACACACTGCATGGATGTATAATATCACAACGGTGCTCCTGTTATAGCTCAGTCGGTAGAGCGTTGCGTTAACAGCGCAAAGGTTGTGGGTTGCGTACTGGTAAAAATGTATTATGTTTGGATAAAAGCGTCTGCCAATTGCATAAATGTAAATGTAAACGACCCAAATTCAGTGGACGTGAACTCCCGTGGCCAGACTCCCATGACAGAGCTGCTCTATTGACAGAGTTGAACAAACACAAAACACATCAGAACTGCTGCTCAATGATTTGACAGACCACACAGCACAAACCTGTGGCCATCTGCTCTGAAACATCACAGGCACAAGCCAGCGCTCGGGTCACTGAGGTGGAAACAGAACTATTGTCTACAGTATTTCAAATGTGACTCATTCTCTGCCGGAATTAAGACGTCTGTACGTGTTTCTGGTCCTGCTGTACTGTACACAGTATAACTGCATTAGCTGTATTTGCATAAAGAGAGCAGGGGTGTTGTGTACATCCTGTCATTATTAGGCATTATTATTAGGCATTATTACCACTATGTGGCTATAAGAATCATATTCTTCTTATACACCAGCAACTACAGACAAAACTTCAATATGCTAATAAAGTCATAAAATGATATATGATTTGATATGATATGATTTGCTATAAAGTTCATGGATTGAACTTCATGGATTTGAAGGTCAAGCCAGTCATTTAAATTTGTAAGCACATAAATATAGTGCTGGAACATCACAAATCACCATTTGATGTTTGTCTCCAGGATATGGTTCCCCACTGAAACTCAACATTTCACCTTAAATTTCACCAAGGACTGAGATGTTTTGGAAAGTGGTACCAGAACATCTGTATGAAACCTCCATCTAGCTGAATTCTTTTCCATGCTGCTCACTCCTAATGTGACCATTTCTTGTTACACAATATTTCTGTAAATAAAATGAGAAGGTCTTTCTAGAAGTTGGACAACACAGAGTTCATACATTCACTCAGTTACACAATATGAAGAACTATATTTCTCCAGGACGGAGACTGAAAATCCTGTGAAAGTCTGCTGTGGAAAACCGCACATCAATTTGAAAAGAATGCAAATGTACACAATGTTCTTAAACTCTTTATTCTTATAACAGGACATCTGGATAAAGTGGCACAATTATATTTTACACTGAGGGGTTCAAGTTCAAAACAAAACCATGTTCTGATGTGTGTTGTCACGAGAGGCCAGAATTACCTGTAGGATTTTATTACCTGTAGAATTGTATTACCTGTCTGGGTTCTTTCAAGCAGGGCTCTAAAAACACAACTTACAGAAATAACTTACTGTGGTAATACCACACTTAGCCAACCCAAACCACATTGATATACTGGCCAGGGGTCTTCAGATCTTTAAATAAGTATTGAAAAGAATTTTCCTTCCAAAGCATCAAGGCTGAATATTATTTCCACGATTAAATGAGGTCAAAGACTAGAGCTGTTGGGGTACTATCTAATTCAAGCATGCACAGAGATCAAGATGTGCTACTCAACTCAACTATGAAGATTACTGTTGTGAGACAGACTTTACACTGTAATGAATAAGTGAGTCTTACTTGTAAAGGCTGTCAGGCTCCAGGCACTTGAAGATGAGTGAGTAGATCACAGTGTGAGGATGTTCTCTGCTTCTGCGACCTGCTACCACACATGAGGAGCCGAGGCCTGACAACAGATCCTCCATCACACTCAGAAGCTCTCCTGAGGAAGAACCAGTGACAGACCAGTTTCTGTTACATGAACCTTTCACCAACTTTTTTTACAAGCCCTTTGCTTTTGCCTCCACGTCTAAAGAGGGTCTGTATATTTTGCAAACGGGACATTCATTACATGGAATTCCACATACACTGCAGAGGTTCTACAGCACTTGTTTACTTATGCTATATTAGTCTAGGGAAAATGGTACCAGCCTTATTAGATTGTTGTTGTTCTTTTTCAGCTGATCTACTGTTTCTATTGTTCCTTCAGTTGTACGTCGCTTTGGATAGAAGTGTCTGATAAACGCATAAATGTAAATGTGATGTTTGTTTGAATGCTTTTAGCGTTACGTGCCACAAAGTTCTCCGTCATAATAAAGTTACAGCCACTACATCCATTTGGACATGAATCCTTTACATCCTCATGGATCAAGACTTTATACTGACTGTAGTTTAATGTAAATACTGTTTATGAACGGAGGCTTCAGGTTTGGTGTTAATCTTGGGCTGACGGGCGCATCTGCCCTGTTCAAACGAAACCAGAACTATTTCTTTTTTCCATACGTTCTTTCAGCCATAATGAATAACACTCAAAAGATAACAAACATTTTTAATGTAAAAAATGACTCAAGCAATTAGACTAATCTACATTTGGTTCCACAAAACATAAAAAGAAAGTAAGGAAGTACATCTTTGCAGTAACATTTTATTATTTAACTTAAGCAAATCAGGCAGACATCATCCTGAATCAAACCCAGAACAAATGTATTAATGTACTAAATGTCATTCCCCTTTCACCCCATGTCTTGCAGACAATGAAGAAGTTAAGATGATGAAAATCTGCAATGTCCTCTTCAAACACAAGATGAAGGCTCTTTGCTGGCCGTGACTTGACTGCTGTTGAACTGAATGAAGTGAAGCTGCAGCAGCTATAGTGCCAACAGCCTGTATGCATGTCAACTAAATTACAGTGAAGACTATGATGAAGGATGAAACTCATTACGATCATAAGTTATTTCACACAGAACAGTTACTGAATAAACGGGTTTCTGCAGATCCGTCCGGC
>JBAJNP010007356.1:0-22808 GCA_036877545.1 Yasuhikotakia modesta | reverse complement strand
CACATATATATATATATATATATATATATATATACACACACACACACACACACACACACACACACACACACACTCACACATGCTGTGTTTTACACATTGTACATGCAGTGACACCAAAAGGAGGCTGTTTACATGAGTAAACTCCACTCAAAGTAATGTGTCAGACTTTAATCCACCTTCAAAAGCAGCCCCACCTTGACAACAACGATTAACTATACAGTCCAACACATAGAACGTTTATATACTGCATAATTCATGTGGTTTAACAAAAATTAAAGCTTCTTTCTGCCTTTAATCCCAATGAAACTGGTCTGGTTTACTACCATTATAGATGCTTTATAGTAAACACAGTTTTCTGCTTGAAGTTATTGTTCATGATAATTGACATTGTACAACACTGTTAACAGATCTGAACTCGCACTGAACCCAGAAGATCCTTTAAAATATCCATGCTGACACACATTTCAGAGACATAAAGGATCTTATTGACATCAGACAATGAGAGTGAATGTAGCAGCTCTGGTCATCGCTCACTTTCAGATGCTCTGATTGTAATTAGCTAATTGTGCTGAAAACAGTAATGTCACACCGATGCTAGTGAGGATTTGACCAGCCCTGAGAGCAGCTTATAATGAAGATTTCCTGTTATGCAAATGTAAACAGGAACAAATCCTGCATTTGCAACATTACTTACAAAAACCCAAAAACACGGCCGACAAGAATAGTTTTGAATACTGATCATGTCAGTCATGTGGTTGGCTGTGTTCTAATCTTTCAGTTATGTCAGTGTATCTGTGTTTCACGTGGTATTGATCTGAGAATACGAGCTGAACGCATGTCAGAACACACGAGACAATTTACAGGTTGTCGTCAACATTGTTGTGTATCTGTGAAATATGCCTGAGTCTTCCATGCAGCCCAGTGGAGACTGCAGAAGTTGTGAATGGCTTTCTGTGAGGGTGGAAGAGGTCAGGAATGTGGAGAGAGATAGTTCTCAGTTGTCCTTTGTCTGGAAGCCTCTGATCCTCCAGCGATGTGTCTGGACATTAGTGCTCTGACCCTGGTTCATTCTCTCTCACCCGGCTGCTACGCACCATTAAACTTGAGGGGCTGCCTGTGAACTCTCTGGCGAAACTGTATGCATTTGTAAGGGGGTTGTAGGTGGTCATCAAATCTGCTGTGTGTGTGCAAAAACATTCCAGTGTGTGTGTGTACATGATTGTGTGGGTGTATTAATTGTAGTAACATTAACATCCCAATAAACCCACATAATTTAGAGACATCAAAACAAGGAAACAGTGGGCTTGCTGAAAATGAATATAATACATCTTTTGAATATAATACAACTCTTTAAACACATCTTTGCTGTGACGTCATTCGCTGTCATTCCACTGTCAGTAATATGTACAGGTTTCTCGTAGCAAAATAACACAAAAGCATCATTTAAAAATGAACTACAAAAATGTAATAATATTGGCCCTTACTACTCAGTAAAAAGTTCTGCAGCATTTTCCAAGTCTTTGCCTTCTTAACCCCAGCCCTGTGTCCTCCACTCATTATTGTTTTAGTCGTAGTTCTGCCCTCCACCAAATATTCTTTCGAATCCATCAAAGCCTGACCAGCCCAAACTCTATTTTATTAGATCTTTTTCCACCTCCTCCTGATTGGCCACCAGCCGTCCAACCCTCTTATCTGTCCTGCTCTCCTCCTGAGTAACAACAGTCTTACTGTCAATAAAACTCACAACTGACACTATCAATAATGGATTGAGACCCTGCAGACATGATCTGTGGGGTAGATGGTTGGTATGAAAAAAAATTGTATTGAAAATTTGAAGAAAATGGCGCTGGATTGCGATTTTTTTATGGAGTCTGTGATATAACCATAACTCATATCTGCTTTGTTTTTACTGAAGCAGGTTCAGCTGCAGAATATTGCAGAACATAATTAGAGAACATGCATTTATATCTCTTCCTCCAATGTTGTATCTGACTGTCAGATTTATTTACAAATTGCTTGTTTGTACACCTTAAAAATGTAAAAACTTGCTAATGTTGTCCAAACCCTGAACAAACTTAGGAATCCACAAGCACAGGTCATCTGAATGTTTAAGGCCACATCCCCCCATTCACACACATCTCCACATGCTGACCATTTAACAAATCCAGCGCACACCTCCATCAGCCAGATGATGTCTGCTTCAGCGCGAGACAGACTGAGCTAGGGAAATCACTCTAACACTGCTTTTACATTAACCTTGGCACAAATGAATAGTGGAGAGTTGATAATAGTAACAGGGTTAAACCAAGAAGCCAATGATGGGAGTGAGCCATCCATTAACATGATTATATTTCACAATGACAGTTGTTTAGCCAGAGCAGCCAATCATCTGAGCTGTATATGTCATGTGACTCAGTACTCTGAAGGTACAGGAAATGACATCATGATGATGTTCATTGGCTGAGGGCTCTTCATTCTCAGCTGTGACAAAGAAAGCAAGCATGAACATCCAAAGATCAGTTATTAGATATCTGTTGTGATGAAAGGACACATAAACTTCAGAACCTGTGACTATCTATAGAGGCTGTCTATCACCCAGTATAGTTACATTTTCCACAGGCAGGTGTTAACTGGCCAATGCTAAACAGCCAAACATTGACCTAATGAGTTAAGCTAACCAAAGATCTCTGCAGTAGCTACCGTGCTGTGATTCATGTGTTTAAATACCCCATCAAGGGCGTAGTTAGATAAGGACAGAACGTTTTTCTGCTGGCTAAAATGTGTGATAATTATAGTGCTTTATTCTAACACCCTTTCAAATGATTAAATCCCTGCTGGTCAAAAGCAAATACCAAAATAAGAAATCAATTAAAGAGACTTTGGAACAATTCTGCCGTTTCAAATTAACTGTGCTGCAAACGTTTCATCATCCATACAAGGTGAATCGTCCTTGAGAGTTTGCAAAAGCTAGTTTCACATCACAGTACTCAGCAAGAGGGAATAAACAAACAGTTCTTCAGAGAAAACATTCCATTCCTTACAAAATTGAAAAGTGACCTGTCTTGATATTGTGCTTTTCAATTTGCCACATTTTGCAACTTAGCAACTATAGCCCGAAATGTCACTTCTCTCTCATGATACGCAGTATATCTGCGTAATGGAAAAGGCTCCGAAAACACGAGCACTGTACCCTTTCCACCACATGCCTGGATTTAATGTCTCACGCCTCTCTCTGTTGTGAAAGGTCATCAGGCCCTTCAGCTGAATTCATTTCTGGAAAAGGTCTCGGTTAAGGCCAAACACAGTGGAGGAAATCCAGGGGATAAGGTTAGCACAAAGGCAGCCAAAAGTGTAATGACATACCTTAAACTTTATTCCTCCAGAAGTAGAACCATATTTGGAGGGGGATATCTCTTGCTTATAAGGACATGAACTCAACCTGTGTGAGAGACAAGCTTAAAACAGCTTAATATTTGTCCTGTAAATATGCATAAGGCTATTTTTTGCTGTGTACCTAGAATCATAAAGCTAACTGTGTACACTTTAGATTATCATAGTAAGTGTGTTTAAAGGTTACAATGAATAATGTCAATTAAATAAGATTCAAAGTAAAGTGGCAGAATGCAGGCAGGATTTGAGTCTTAATTTCCTGGCAAACAATGAGACAAACAAAAGGAATGTGGATAGAATGTGTTCATATTTTTTAAAGACAAACAGATTGTATTGTTTAATGGTTGACACTGAGTTCAGAGATCAGGTGTCATCAGATCAAACTCTCACACTCATAACAGAAGCTGGTGACGTTGCTCTGTCCTGCGTTACGATTGGTGGATCAGTGGAGGTAAAGCAGCGTTTTGATTTGTGTTCTTCATGGACTTCACGACTGACAGGCTGCTTAGTCTGAGTCCAACAACTCACCCACTCAACTGTAAAATTAGGAAAAAGAGAAAAGCCTGTTGCCCAGTTTAAGCTGCTGCACATGAGGGGCAGCAATTAAAACCCCATTATCACTGAGACAAAGTTTATATTGTTAAGAGACACTAATAACACACCACTGACACTTTATCATTTTAAAACAAAAGGTGTGAATGAAACTAGCTTTGCTTCACGTTTATATGAGACTGCTGTTTTGTACATTGATGTAAGTCTGTCTTTAATACTGTAAAACAAGACGGCTGCAACAAACAGGTTTTATTCTGTTTGCTACACAAATGCAGCAGTTTTGTGCCATTAAAATTCAAAGAAAAGCAAGTCTAGAGAAGCATCATTCACACTGATGCACCCTGGAGAAAACGTCTATCCAGATGACGCACAAGATGCTACATTTGATCAGAAATGGTCATTTTAACATCATCTTTACCTGCAAGTGCATTTCGTCCTGCTGTTGTAAGACTGACGTGTGATTCTGGTCTGTGTTTAAAATATATGCCACACAAACTGGAAATATATTGAACTGAACCAACTCAGGCATCATATTGAAGGCTATTGTCACACGAGGTGATTGTTTTAGTCCAGATGGGTCCCTCATAGATTCCTTTGGCATGAGACACACAATGCCTATGGTTCCTCAGCTCCTCTTTGCAGAATGTTCTCTGTGACATTGCTTCCTAATGAGCGTGTCAGTTAGAGTCTGGCAGGAGCTCCAGATGGGTTGTGTATGGTCTGGCCTGTGTATTGGTACAATAACAGTCCAGATACTTCGGCTTATGGAGAGAAGCTGTACATGTACAGCTTGTGTGGAGTGCAACATCCTCACTGTCAACTGAATCACGCCCCATTTTTGAAACACATGAGGTTTAGACACGTAACCTTTTGAAATAGTAGAAAATCAGTCAATACACTTTGTTGGATTGCATTGTACCTGCTGACTGCATATGAAACAACATTATCTGTGAAGTCACAAATCTATGAGTCAATTTCTGAACACGTCACAGTGAAAAAGTGTCTGAAATTGCTTTACTCACTGAATTACTGTATTTAGCGTCTTATCCATTTACTGAACCACAAGGCATTACTGTCGGTCACACACAAGTCTAAATACATTAAGATTCATTACTGTTATGTTGTTCTGAAGGTTTGTAAAGCTTAATCAGTTAAACTACTTACGACAAACAGGAGGGAATGTACAATCACAGTTTAAAACAAAAAGCTACAATACATTGTTGGAAACAATCTTTTAAAACTTTTGGTTTGTATTTTTTGTTTTTTGAATATGTAAAGAGAATAGTTAATGGTTATAATTGTTAAAACAAATTTTCTGGTGTTTGAATCTACAAGCTTGAGGTTAGTAAAGCAGATATTTGTAAAGCTAACATGTAGAATTTGAGACATTGGCTTAATATCTTTGTGATGGTGGATTTAAATGACTAATTATCCAACAGCAGCTGAAATAGTTATTAGAGTTGATAAGCATGAGCAGGTTAATGTGTGATTTGATTTGCCTTTACAATGATGTAAATTGCTTGATTTGCCTTTACAGCGTGATGACAACGCTGAAGGAAAAGACATTTTTCTGCCTGCCTATAACTTGACATGGCTGAGAGATTTTTTTACCTTCTTGTCTACAATGATATCTTAAATAACCCCAGATTGAACTGCAGAACATGCTCTGTGGTGATCAAAAATAAAAATTAAATTAAAATACATCCGGGTTCAGTGTGTGTTTGTTGTGGTTTTGACACAACTTAGCATAGCCTGTAGGTAAACAGAGATGATAACTAAAGCAAAACATACAGAAGAGGGAGAACATTTTATGTGAGACATTGCCATTAGTTAAAGCTCCAGAACTGTTGGTCACATTTGGTAACTTTGGTGTGGGAAACTGCAGACAGGGCATCAGCTAATGCTAAAGTGATTGTTTTGTATATAATAATAACAGTATCAGATAATAACAGTATCAGACTCAGACGGGCCATGATTTTATTCTTTTTTTAAGTTGAACAGCATGTGTCATTGTGTGAACATGTTACACAACATTTAACAGTATTATTGCAGTGTAGTCCAAACTAGTAAATGAATGTAGTATTTTTGTGTATTTATGTGTGTTTTCACTGGAGGATTAATTTACGTGTTTGAAGTTGTTTACTAGTATAAAATTGTATAAAGACATAATGAGGGCTGGGAGATATTTGACATTTAGAACATTTACTTTCTGCACAATTACACAACTACACAATTATGTTGATATTTTTGTATAATTCCTTAGTTTCTTCTTGTTTCATCTCTCTGATATGAATGCTGATAAGTGAAGGATGCTAACACTACATGCTGTCATTGTTGCAACATTTAGAACAGAAACAAAAAACATTTTCAAAGTACAACATATAATGTATTTTATATTTTTGACAAGCTTCGTAAAACTCACATTTTCTATTGCTTATCTTTTAGAGTTACTTTTTTTTAACATTAAAATGAAATATCAGCGCCCTCTCTCCCTCCCCCCTCTCTCTCTCTCTCTCTCTTTCTCTCTCTCAAGTAATCTTGACATTTCTAAAGTAGTTTTTTCTTGAAAGGAAGCTCAAACACCTCACTTGTCGAGCCCTTCATTTCTTCAGGGCTCTTATTGTTTGAATGGCTCTTATTCATTTATTTATTTTTCCGTCTCTTCTAACACAATTTGTTCGGTCAAACGGTTTCCCTCTGATGAGGTAGTTAATCCCCTAAAGTTATTGTTCCAGACTGCAATTCCCAGCCAAAGTTTGCAAGCTGTTCACTTCTTAAATTAGTCTTTCAAATTTTTAATCCACTCCTTACTATGATCCTTTGCAGCATACTTCATGCATCTATTTAACTTTTCACTTTTATAAAAACAGCCTCTCTCTACGGTGGCTCTTCAGTCGTGTTTCTAGAATGTATAAACGTGAAGGGCAGGGCCAGTGTGGATATAAACTACGTTTCTGATGCCCTGCTGTCTTCTGTCACGTGAATCTTTCATTCTCAGGTCATGCCCAGTAAAATCATCATTGTTCCACCCCTAGCATTAACTTACAATGACTTGCAGAATATCAGTGCTGTAAACCTGTAATTGCTTTTCTTGTCTCTGGTCCCAAGTGGTTCTTTATAGTGAAGAATCCATCTCACTCCCATTTGAAGGAGGTTTCCCTTTCATCTGTGCCTGGGATGTGTAATGATAATATGAAACCGGATTTAGCCCGAGTTTCTCTGAGTGCTGTCTTGGCAGTGTTTGACTCTCTTACTGTTTTTATTGATGGGACTCTATGTATCACTGGTCTCACATCAACCACGGGCTGTCCTCTAATATGCCTGAGTGTAAACCAAACCCCCTATGAGAGTAAAGGTCAAAACTCGAGGGGTTATTTAATAATGCAACAAAAGGCCAATGTGCATTTTAGTAAATCACAGCTGTGAGGGCTGGGACACATTTTGAGTTTTTACTTTGATCTGACCGTACACGTGAGTGTGTGTGATTATGATTTATAAGTTCAATATGGAAACATGCTTGTAATATTGTATCATTGAAAACATTTAAAGTCAACCAATCAAAATGTACTTGCTCACACTATTTCTTTAAAACACATCCCTGGTCTGTTGGTATATGATTTATTTATCTGTTGGTATATGATTTTATTATATAAAACGTTTGGATTTGTATTGGAAACTCTAATTGCTAAAGAAAGTTTATATTTTCACCATTTTCACTTTTTGAAACATCTAAATTTAAAACTTCCAATCAATTCTCAATGGTTGAGAAAGAATTTCCAGTTTCTCATAGAATATTGTGTTATTTGCAATTAGTTTTCACCACAAAAAACCTGGACAACAGCAGAAAATCGTTTAGTTTTTTTGATTGGCAGGTACTTTTTTGAGTGGCAGGTACTACTCACAGATTCCCAATTTATTATATATAGTAAAGGCTATTATTGCATCTGCTCCAATATAATCTTCGTTTAATAAAGGAAACTTTGTGAAAGTGGAAACCTTTCCCTGAAAACTTGTCACAATGATGAATGGTGTGAGGCATGATCTCAAAAACATCAAGGGCTTTGTTTGTGTGAGAGGCAGGGATGCAGAAGGCTGGGGCTTTGCTGTCTAATCCTTGAAAAGCTGCCATGAAATCTGGATCTCGACTGCCTTCGTCTGCCTTTATTGTAAATGCATGAAGAAAAGTTGCCGGTTCCACCTTTGTAATCCACTCACAGATCACAAGTAACAAATTCCTGCTTGTCCATCAAATATTATTTTTAAAGCAAGAATTGAGAACTAAACCTGCTTCTTTTGCATAATTAGCTTATACATTGGTGGCAATAAGCTTTATGCTAATCTTCGCTTGTATGTTATAGAATTCTGCTAAATAAACAGAACAGGGACAGATTCATCTCAGATTGATTAACTGTCTTGTTAAATTCTTCATCATTTAGGTCTACATCTGATGCTTGTTCAATCAGCTCTCCACAACAGATGTTTGGTTAAAACCTTATGTTGCAGTTAGTCTACCTGCGTTGAAATTATTTCCTCAGGACCTCTGTGAAGGTTTAATTAAAAACTAAATTACCCACAAATCCCTCTTAAAGAACCTTCTTCTACTTCTGCTTTAGGTTTTGTTGTTCATGACCCATAATATATAATAAAGAGGCCTTTGCTAAAATACATTTATTATTCAAAGCAATGTTCTGAATTCCCAACTATTTATTTCTATTTTTTCAGACTAAATTAGCTGTTGGGTGACCTGCCCTGTGCTTTTACAATCTGTGTAAGAGCGCTTAAAAACCACAGCATTGATTTCAATCTGTCTTTGTTAAGTCTGTGTCATTGTGTCAAGCTAGAATTATTTGCAATGCCTTTAGGCAGGTTAACAGCAAGCACTTGTTGGAAATGTGTGCTAGCATATTCTACACATATTTCTTATTTTACACTCAATTTAAAAAGAAACAAATCACCAAATTATTTATCAAACAACCAATAGTCAAACATGTGTTTAGGCATTGGTTTAAATTGGTTTAAAAATATTCATATTTAATAAGAAAGCCCCACTGATGTGTAGAGATGCTCTTAAGGGTGAACTTGACCTTCAGCATCAATGTCCCAATAAAAAACAACATTGTCCCCAAGAGAAGAGAGAAGAACCAAGAAAAATCACAAAAGAAGCTTTTTTGTTGAATCCATGAAGAAGGTCATGGTCAGATATACTCCCTGACTGAACTCAACACCGCAAGCCATTGGTGAGAGACCTCTGCCCACCTGTCTCTCTCTTTATAGTCCCACAGCTCACACCTCTGGAACAGAACAGATTTCACCAGACAGGAGTTTTGATCTGCTCTCTGAGTTCACTGAGCACAACTTATAACCAGACCTTCAGAAAACATCTCACCTGATAACACAAGAAACAGGCCTGCTGAGTTACGTATTGATCACTTCATGTTTAATGGAGATTAATAATATATATGAGTATAAGATAAGATAACATAATAATATGTTATGTGTTATGAGATTGTTTTAATTAGTTAAATGTCAACGATGCAGAGTGAGTTATGTCAGTATTTACTATTAATAATAACACTTTCTATTTATTACTTATCTATTTATTTACTATTAATAATAACACAGCAATTGTAAATTTGTACCTGGCCCAGTTTCTAAGGCTACACTGTCTTTGTTGTATCCAGCAGTGAGCATTTGTGCTCAGGAAACTAGTTAACACTGTGTCAATAATGATTAGAGAACTAATCTCTGATTCAATGAGAGAGCTGCCTGCCTAAAAACACTCATGTCTTTTAACATTCTCACAATATTCCATCAACACAAACGACTTTACAGTATATGCATCACAGCATGCAGTGGACATTTTTGATTCCGGTCCAAATCAAACATTGCAAATAAGTTCCGGTTGTGCAGATTCGGTTATTTGCTGATAAATTTGTTGAAAGAGTTGTTGATAAGTTGCTAGTTCAAGTTTTTTAACAGTTGTCGGAAACACAAAATATAATAATTTGACTTTTAGATTAAACTGATAAGGTAACATTTTAGCATCCCTGAAATAAACAGTGATTTATTTCATAGACATCATAAAGACATCCAAACAAACAACAACCCCTCAGTTTGCTCTGCAGCTCTGCACTCACAGAAGTTGTAATGCTCTATGTAAAGAAATGTATATGTAATGTAATGCAGCCCTCAGAGAGGATATGAAGCAGAACTGGGCAGCTGTAAAACATGTTCCTAGCGATCAATGCTCTCTAATGCACTGTGAGCTGACAACAGCTCTGCCTGTGTGTGCTGTTCATTACTGGCCAAACTGAGAAAGAAAGATATTCCTGGCTTTCTGTCAGTTATGGCTTAAACAACGAGCATAAACAAACAGAATAGTGCTGTTCTGTCTGCAATAAAATTTACATACCCCATAAAATAAAGAATGTTTTTTTGATCTGCTGTTTTATCATGAATGGTAATTGCATCAGAAATTAGTTTAAAAGACGTTCACAAAAGCATTATCCTACAATCGATTGCTCTCTGAATCAAACTTTCTGAACCTTGTGATTTTTTTCCTGATGAACCGTGTTGCTGATACCAAATCTTCAGATGTTGCGTTTTTCTTAAAGAAAGACTAATCCCTCTTCAAACCATCAAAATGCTAATTTCCGTTGTGTTTGAAATGCTGGGGTGCTCGTTCTAATTTTGCTGTGGTGAAAGAAACCTTTCAGAGTAACATGAGAGACCAAGAAAAGGATCGATAACTCACTGAGTCTCATTATTTATTAGCCTACAGACTGAAGGCAGTCGAGGTGAGCTGGACTAGCTAGAATGGCTATCACTGCCAAACACAGTCGATGGACGAGCAAAAAGCGCTCCAAAAATAAACTCCATTATCTTTCCATATTAGCATGCTATTAGCAGTTATAGATTTTGTTGTGTTGCACCCCTCTGGGTGGAAGGCAAACATACCAGGCTCCTTGTCTGAGTTCAGTCATAATGTGTGGCAGAGTGTGATCACAAAAGTGGCCTTCAGTCCCCAATGTCAACAGAACTTTGTAGCGAAAACATCAATATTAACGATCTCCTTATTTACCGTTGTGTGTTGTCATTTGACAAAACACGTATTGTAATTGCAAATTTGGATCCACTGAACGTCTACAGTGTCCTCAAGGCTATAACTCTCCATTCCACAAAATAGTCACTAATAAATAGGGAACTACGCAACTGACTTGACTTTGAAAGTAATGAAAATAAGAGCCAACAGATCAATAACCTAATTCTAAGTTTTTGAGACAGGCTTTCTCCAATATGTGTGAAATGTAATTGTCAATTGAACTGTGGTGGGTTGGAGCTCAGCTGGAGAGGGGATGTTAAGTCAAACACCTGTCACTGGGGAAGGTTTCGTGCTGAAAAGAAGAAGGTTATTATGCAGCTAGACTGAGTCAAAGGGACATGTGGACTGTGAGACTGAATCTGGGCTCATTCTCAGAGGAAGAACTGTCAATGTCAATTGAATCAACTCATAATATGTGCCGGAGACTCAATTTAATGTTCTTCAATGCTGAATTGTCCTTTACTCTCAGAATCTGTCTGCACCATTGCTCTCTGCCTTCCGGTTGCAAGACTGTATTTATAGCAAATGTTTAATGCTGTTGTTAGCTACAACAACCATATCATCGATGGCTGACTGACTCCTCAGTTCACTCGGCTGTATTGTCCACCACAGCAAAGAGGTTGCTGATGAATATCTTTGTGATGTTGAGTCAGGTGTTGCCCATCAGGGTGGAGAGACCTGTGGCGGTTGCACTCAGTGATGCAAGAGAGTTGTCTATCTCTGTCAGCACAAATCGATGGACTCTGTCAGAGAGAAAAGCGCACACATGCCATTTCCTAGGTTGGTGGTGTAATTGTGTTGAATTGAGAAATGAAATCTAAAATGAAATCTAAAATGAAACCTAAAACGGAGAACGTTGTTCAATTTGGGTCTGTTCAGACTATACACAACTCCCTGAAACAATCTGTAACCGTGTTTTTCAGAGACTTTCAGAGCCCTGTCCCAAACGGTGGCCCCTGTTGCAAATTTTACCCCAGGTAAAATGTTTTTAAATAAAATACCAAAAACTGTAGAGAAAACTTATTTTAAAAATACAAAATAGCAAACTTAAATGTAAATGAAATTTTTTTAGAGACATTTTTTCAGAGACTTGAATACAAAATAGCATTTTGTATTTAAAACAAGTATTTTAAATGCATGCCCATCTCTGATAATGAAAATAATAGGGAGCCTTGTGAGCACCCTTATGAACCATAAATTAGCAAATAGGACACACCACAGTACAGTTCATGGGAACACAACGACCACAAAGCAAAAGCCATACAACTGCCAAAATAAGAGCACTCTTTAGGACAGGGCATTTTGACTAAGGCATCTGACCATTATGGTTGACGTTACTATATGTGAATCAAAACACTTGGTCTTTATTTTTGTAATTTAGTAGGGCTGTTAAAATTCAACTGATGCATTACCACAAATGGTGGAAATTCAGTTTGAACCCTAGGAAAAGGTAATTTGAGGTAATACACTTCATAATTCAGTATCACAGAGCTAATTTGTTTCCATTTTTAAGCACTTAACAGACCAAAATATTTGTAATTAATTACAAATAATTACTAAGTTTGTTACTTCAAGCCAATAAAGTTGTATTTATGAGAATCATTTATCTCAAAATGCGTACATTCTGCTCTGTATGTAGTCTGTATATCTGTTCCCTGACCTTTCCTTCATCTCACAAGACTGAAGAACTTTTATGGAGTAAAAAAAGTGAGTAAGCACCTCTGTGGAATATTCTCCACATGTGTAATTTAGGTATCTGGCAGGGTGTGAGCGTGGACCAGCTTTAATTGATTGTATGGCTAATGAGCTCTGAGAGGAGAAGGAAGCTGGGAATAAAATTGTAATGACTCTGTCAGAGCGGTGATGAAAGAAGCACCTCACCAGGGTCTTGACTTCCTGCACACCAGGTCCCTGGGCAAACATCTAACAGTCTGAACTAGCTGTAGGTCACCCACCTTTAGGGTGTGTAAAGGGACGCTTTACCCAAGATAAAAAAAAACGCACCTACCTTCCTGTCATAACTAACCTGTATGACATTATTGCTTCTGATGAACACAACAGAAGTATATGAGCAACCTATATTAACAACTAAACAACAGTGGCACCATTGACTTACATTGTATGAATACAAGCATCTGTAAATCTTTTATTATTTTGTGTTCCCTGAGAATTAAAGCTGTAATCTTGGCATTGTGCTGCCATACCTATTTCTACATACATTTCAGTATACAACCAGGAAACAATATTTTGTGCTATACACTGAGCTAATTTAAACTCACTTAGCAACAGGTATATAGTAATTACCAACCTGTCAATTAGCTGAAGCTAATATCCAAAGTGACTTATGCTACATTTATTACAGAGATTCTCCCCTTGGTATAACTCGAGGTTAATTATTTTAGTCAAGGGCACAGTACTGATAGATTGCCTCCACTTATGTGAGGTTTGGACTTTCAACCTTGCAGTCCAAACCTGTAGCCATTAGGCATTGTACACCCGAGCACAAATTGTACATTGAACTACATTTCTGTGTTTTGATCTTTTTCTATAAATTGTACCCACACATAAAGCTCACTAGGAGCGGCTGCCTGAGGCTGCCTTAGTCCTCTATTATCCACTGCAAGGAAAAGAAGCAAACTGACTGAAAGTCAGAAGTGGTGAGGTTTCACAGTTGACATCTACCAGGCCCACGGACAGCGTCAATCTAAGAGGAACAGAGTGACTCTGGTATTTCAGTCTGAAGGACTTTCAGAGGCAAATAATTACTTTGCAAGAGGGAAGAAAAATGCCTTTGGCTTTATGGTTAACCACCTGTCAAACTCTTTCCATACTGTCCTCACTTTCCCTTTCCTTGTCGTCTCATTGCAGCTCATGAGGTCCTCACAACGCTTCTCATTTCTTGCTTGGTGCATCGCATTATAAGATCACAGTAAACAGTTGGCTGCAGTTTTGCAGTTTTGTTGAGGAACAGATGTTGCTTTTGCACAGAAATGACAGTGGCAGACCCCCTGTACCACCACAGGGCGTTCTGCCTGCTTAGTTGCCAGCTGGAACCTTTGAACCCTGACTGTCTGAATGGCTGACTGTGTCAAACATCTGTTTCCCCCACAAGCACTGTTATTTTTATTTATAGATGTTGCTACATTGACTCATTAACCTTCTATGGATGTGGCTACATGTGAGCATCAGTAGTAGCTATAATCCAATCAAAGCGCCATGACAGCTGGTTGAGTGATAACCAGTTGTGCTTCATTGGTCCGCCAGACATTGAAGATTGAAAGCGCTGCCTTCTGAGAAGGAAAAAGACAGTCTCAGACCATCAGACTGGCCCATGACAGATGTCCTCCTTAGGCCAGTAAACCGATGGAAAAGGATAGTTTGATCACGAATGACAGACAGAATGTATGTAGATCTGCATCATAACTAAAGATACAAGACATTATGACTTCACTTTGTCCTGTTTATGCCACTCAGTTCAGCCTTCTGCCAGTGTACTGCTACTTGAACAGGAAAAGACTGCTTCACACAATGATAGAGGTCGTTTGTCACTTTCCTGAATGCCACAGAATTATTAGGGGCTAGGGGCTACTTACCATTAAAGATAACAATAGGACATAGGTCATTATTTCCACAAATTATCTATGGTCTGTCAATGACAGTCTGTCAGGTGACCAAAAAAATAAAATGAAAAAGACAAGCATAAAAATTAGTTTTAAAGGTGGGTGCAGCTGTACACTGTGAGACACATGGAGAGACACTGAGGCTCGACATTTTTTTACAATGTACAAAAGTCAGCTCAACATAAAATCTTTGCTATCAGTAGATCATCATTAACTGCCTGATTTGCCCCCTATAAAAGCTCTGTGTGACACGCCTAACACTTCGTGGTTAACTGATACACACAGCACTTTATTTATCCAGATTCATACAAACATAAACACGCACACACAGTCTCTCACTGAGGGTGAATGCATCTTGTGTGCATTCCTCTGTGGGGTGTCTGCTTATTTAGTCTCCCTGTAATGGGCGATCGGCTCAGTGCGGTTAGCACATGGGGTGGTCTGGGTTACGACCGGGCCTGAAGCAGGAAAGGGCTATTTATGGGTTCTGCACTTTAAGGTCCTTGTGGAAAGCAAGTAAATAGAGCATTTTTAGATCCCAAATAGAGCCGCTTTATAGCTAGTTGAGTCTCTGCTCAATAACTCATTTAGAGTAGACACTACGTATTTAGGGCAGAGTGGGATTGTGGGTAAATACCAGCAGCAGGCTGTTTGCTGTGGGAATTTCTTCTTGTGTCCGCACAAGGGCTGCTACAGCTCATCATTTAGATGAGTAATGACTGAGAGAAATGGCATGATATACCTGACAATCAGTATCACAGTCTATAAACCACATTCTGTTGGGCCAGTGTATTCAGATTGCATAACATTGTCATAAAGCACCTATTTAACGACAAGACAGAATAAATATTCAGTGCACTTGTCCAACAATGCTATTTTGTCATAAACTGTTAAAGGTGTCATATGCATGATAAAGGCTTTATGCTGTGTGCTTTAAAATACAGCTGTGCTAGAAAGGGCTGTTATAAGCAGAACTGACATAACGTTGCATAAACATTGTTGCATTTTGTGTGTTCTAAACATTAATATATTATTGGTAACATTAATGGCCATGAGTGAAATAAGAGAATCGATTTTTCCTCACTGTTGTTCAGTGAATGTGAGTCCAGCCCAATAACAGAGATGATGCTATTGATCCATGGTCTGGTTTTAGAATAACAGCAGCTGCAGATCACAGCGCCGCAGCCTTTGACAGGATTGACATTGTGTTTTGCATGCGATTAGGTCTGATGTGACAGGTTTAAATGTCAGGGATATTGGCTGCATGTGTGTAGGGCGGCGTCTCATGCAGGCTGTAGCCCGGGTGCTAATCTGTGAGATCTCTGATGCGCAGGACTGATGGAAGAATTAGTGTCTGGAGGGGTCATGGAAGAATGATTTTAATTACAGGATGTGACCTCAGCATTTGTGGGGGTTTGGAAAACTGGAGCCTTTGAGATATATATATATATATATATAAAATACAAATATGTAACATTTTCATGATTAAGGCATGAAGTTGATATAAGACGTTGATCCCCAGTGTATGTCTAATGAGAAACGTTTCTTCAGGTACAAAACAATGCAGCTAAAGAGTTTCAAAGTTCAGCGCCACTGGCATCACTATTTGTATTCAATATGTAGACCAATCTCCATATCCTTTAGGCCACATGGATTCATAATAAGTAGCTTTGCAATGTTAAATGATTTTTCGGAAGGGAATGGGGAGAAAACAGATAATAAAGTATTTTTTTGTGGTTTCAGTCCATCTGTCAATCAAAGATGTGGAGGGATTTTTCTTGCCGGTACTATTTTGTGACTTCATACCTTCCTTGCAAATATTCAGTTTGAGTTTTCCAATTTAAATGCAAATTTTAAAGGACATCACAAGGAACCTGAGACGAGCCAAAAAAATCGTTAGCGCAGACGATGAATTATATATTTTAATTAAGCAGTGAAAGAATGCATCTATTCAGCAGCAAAGCCCATAAATAAAAAATAAACAAATATGACAGGAGATAAAATGCTGCTCAATCGTGCAACATTATTCTAAAATCTCTGATGCATTAAGAAAAGATGTGGAGCTGTCAGATATCATACGTATTGTTCTTCAGTCTGATGTGCTAAATGCTTCTTATGGCCGCTTGAAATGTGAGGAACTCTAAAGAACTGACAGAGATACAATTTTAATTTCACTCCTGTCAGTCCGTTTTATTTCTCGAGTGCTGGAATAAATAGGAAGTGTCAGTCAACAGACTAAACTTTTTAATGCTGCACTCAATCATTTCAGCTGAATATAGTGGAAAGTTACTGCAGGTTTTAAAAGTGGATGATAATTAAAAAACCATGTTAAAGTCCAATATATATATAATAAACTATTTTCTGTAAGTATGAAACTCCAAAAACTGTTATATTGTGTGAGGAACATCTGGTAATATTTGTTTACATTTTTGTTTAGCTTATGTATTTTGCAATATTTTATATGATTTTAAACTGTATTAGTACATTTTTCTTTAACTATTGCTTAACTATTTAACTATTATTTCTTTAACTATTTTCTTTAACTCGAATGTTGTCAGGCCGAAACAAACTTGAGTCAAATAATTAATTTAGTAAAATAACAAAATTGAGTTAAAATAAGTCAATAGCATTCAATGAGAATGTACAACATATTTTAAACTGTGGCGTTGATCAATGATGGAAAATAGTTTCCCTCTCATCTTGACGTGTGTGTGTGTGTGTGTGAACCCTGTATTTAGTAAATGATGAATACTGGATAAATATAGTGTTGATAAAAGACTAGCAGAAAATACAGACCAATGAATCACAACATAATAAGTAGCTGTCAAAAAGCTAATCCACAATATTAAAAGCCCACATCAATAAAACTGTTGCACAAATATTATATGTACATCACTCCCACTTACTGTATGTCTTCATTCCAGCCACACAAGTTCATTCCTGCCAATACAAACAATCAGGAACTTTTACTGTAAACGAACGACATTCTCCACTGAGGTTGTGCTGTGATAACAGTGTTTAACACAGAAGTACAGTTTATTTGGTTACAATTTCAAATGTTCTCCCTAAAACCTCACAAATGAGAATTCTTTAAAATATAAGAAAGTAAAACTGTTTAAACTGCACAGTACATAATAAGACAGTGTTTAAAACTGTCTCCTCATCTGGTTCACAGTGGTAAGTTTATAATACTGATTTATAATTACAGCTGCTGGGTAAAAAGAGAGTTTGAGGTGAGAAACAGAAATAACCGAACAGAAGCACAGCTAAAGCAAACTAAAGAAGAACTTTACGGTGGTTCATCCTCAACCCAAACAGCCTGGCATTGCCTTTTCCCTTCCCTGAGGAATATGAGTGTCTGAGGACACGGACTCACTATATATACTGATGACGTGTGAGAGATACAGACTGAGAGAAGAGGGAGAGAGAGAGAGAGAGAGAGAGAGAGGAAACTGTCCTCATGTTGACTTTGCATCAGTGCTGGCTAGTTTCTCTCAGGCAGGCCAGAAGCCTCACATTCTACCTCTATGTGTGTCTCCACAGATGGCCAACATTGTGACATCCTTCTGCTGTGTGGTGCTCGCCGCTGTGGTGGTGGTGTACGCCCAGAGGCGCAGCCAGCAAGGTAAGTCAGATATTTCTTGTCTTAGACTTCATCCATCTGTCGCAGGTCTCTGTCATCATTGACATCATGACTGTCATCATCATGTTCTGATGAAAGCAGCCCTGTGCTTTGTAAAGTACAGATTTTTATTTTGTCAATGTTTTTGTTTCATTTGTTATTTTTTTGTTTGGTGTGCATGTGTAGAGTGTGTGTGTGTGTGTGTGTGTCAGTTTAAACCTGACGTGTTTTCTTACTGTGTGTGAACACAGTAACAGGATGTACTGTCACAACCTGGGGCAAGTTTACAGGAAGTAATTAGACTGTCCACATTGTAAGAAATAACAGAACACAAATAGCAATTTTTTTTTTGCTTTCACACTAGACAGATCTCTTACTGAGAGAATAATGCATGCAATATATGTTTCCCATTTGATTTCAAATGTATCAGATTCATCAGATTGGATGAGCTGGACATCTCTAGACTTCCCATTGGTCAACAGATGCTTGTAATAGTTTTACAGTGTTCTGTGGTGCAGCATAAATGATAGTGTACTGCAGCTATATTACATATTTTCCTGTGGTCAGAGCTACTGGTGCAATGTCACAAAAATAAACCATGTGATGTCGAAAAGCTTTGCTGCCGTCTGGTTGACAAAAACATGGACAACACAGTTTGTAAAGCTCTTTGCTTTATTACAACATTTTTTTGTGCAAATGTTAATAAATCAGCTTTATAAGACAAATTCCAAACAATGGGGTGTGGTGAAGAGGTTTAAAATTAACTACACATTTAAAAGTGGGTTCAAACCCTCACCTATGGACTAATACTGTTTGAACATTAAGACAATCCAAAACTGCAGATGTTGCCTCAGCTGGTGTTTAATGATCCTCCTGGACCTCTCAGGCTGTTGTCCATGATTTGTTGAAGCGATGTTTTCTCCAAATCTGATTACATCACTGTAATGCCTCATCACTGACATGTGCTTCTTCTGCTGTGCAATGCCACTGGTACGATGATGTCATAATAGGATGATGATTATTTCATCCATCAACAGTGCTGGTTATCTACAGCCACATGGATTTTGATTGGTCAGCTGATCACTGACATCATAAGAACAAATATCACACAGTGTACCATGAGCTGTTGACAATTTAATTATTCATTTGTAATAATGTAATAATGTAATTAATGTAATTATTTAGCCTTCCTGTTAGCTCAACTGGTAGAGCATTGCATTAACATCGCAAAGGTTGTGGGTTCGATCCCAGGGGAAGGCAAGTCCTGATAAAAACATGTGTACCTTGAATTCATTGTAAGACGCTTTGGATAAAAGCGTCTGCTAAATGTAATTATTACCAATCTCTGTTTGATACCTTAGGAAATCTTTATTGGAATTCTGTCTTAGTTTAATAAATAATAAATTAAATATCAAGTCACTTTATCTCATCAGTAAATTTAACAAGGATTCTTGATAAGCTCTCATTTGATGGTCATTTGTTCTGTAAAGGTTAAAAAAGCTCTAATATGTTAGCATTTCAAAACACAAACATATTTAGCTTCTGTTTTACATTGTTACATGTATTATTCTGTGGATCTCAAATAATAGGAAAGTAATTCTGACTTTGAAATGTGGGACTTTCTGAGTCAATATCTGTTAAACATTAGCATCAACAACACTAGCATTAAAAACACTAGCATTAACAACACTAGCATCAACTCTATCAACTACATGTTAAACTTGGAAATAAGTTTAAATAAGGACATAAGTTAAAATGTTTGATAAATATATTTCTGTTGCATCCAAAGCTGAACGTGAGATATTGCTGCTTGATTTCTTAAAGATTGTGGTTTACAGCATCTTGTTGTGAGGAATGATGAATGATATGCAGCTCAAACTGAACTGATGACTGAATATGGACAGTGAGTTCATAAATCAACATCCCTGATAAACCAATCACAGTATTCTTCCCCCTCATTTAACTGGTGACAGAACTGCACACCCCTACCTTAAGATAATGTTCAAAAAAGGTAAATGGCTTCTAAAATGACATTTATTTCACTGTACCGATGTCTGAATCTTCAGCGTATCCCACAAATAAAAAGTAGAAATAGGAGCTATAAGTACAAGTCTAGAGATATTTTCAACTGAAAACTCATTAAGCCCCTTCCCCGACACCCACCGACAGACAAGGACTGTTCTATGTCATCAGTCAGTGAAATTGAGTCTAGACAAGCCCATTTGTGACAATTTAATTATTCATGAGACCCAAAGTGAAAATGAGAGGGAATACATTTCTGAACATCCATTGTCCTGGTTGCTTTCAATTCTGCTTAGTGTGGAGGCCTGTTGAATTCAATCTATCACTTGTTTGTCTCTGGCAGCCCAAAGGGCCCCATAGTGCACAAGTATCTTGTCTGATGATGGCATCTTGATGGATGTGGCAGTGCTGAATGAATAATACTGCTGACTGATGCATGACCTGCAGGATTATGGTACTGGCACACAGATCTACAGCAATACACCCGTTTAGATCTAGTTTTGATGGGCATGATTTTAAAAGCAGGATTAGGACCGATCTCCTGTTTGAGATCTGTAATGATGCATCGGGCATTTGGCTGCTCTTTGTTAATGGATGATTCATTTTCAGGTGGTGTTCTCTATAAAATCTGTGAAAATCTGCATCCCTTTGGGGTTTAAGTGTGAATTCTACCAACAGATCAAACTTTGGCTGTGTTAGATGCGTGTGCATCTTGCCTCCCTGATGAGTCCATTGGCTCTATTTGTGAGGCAATTGCGTATTCAGTGTTTACCTCGAGCGGTGCTGTTTAAACCAGAGTGTGAGCTCGCATCATCTCGCCATCTTGCATGCTTCCAGTCGGCAGGTGGTACAGTGTCTGTGTCCTCACTTGTGCTCTGCAGTGTTAAAAAAGCAAGATAAAATTCTTACAGAATCCACATATAAAGATCCCTTTCCTTTCTGCTTTAGCAACACTTCAGAGATTTATATTGAACACAGCTTGTTCAGCAACAAAGAACAAAGTTTGTTCTAACAAGCTGTGTTAACTGTGTGTTTAATGAGCTTTAACATTTCCATCTACAGATGTGCAAAATAACCTCCTATGTATCATTCAAACATCTGTCAGTCTTTGAAATCTGTCAACACGTCCAAGAGTTTTTTATCCTATATTTTGATCCTTTCAACAAAGCCTATTTTTAGGATCAATACAAATTGTATTATTTATTGTTATTTATTATTGTTATATATTATTTATTGTTATATTTATTGTTATTATATATTATTATTGCATTTGGTTTAATTCTGACATATTATTAAAGTTAGACTTAAATACAAAATAATTATTATATGTGTATTTGAATTGTATTAATAGGAGTTTTCTTCTTATTTCTTATTTACCATTCACAATAATGGGAATTACAAATAAACCAAAACAGGTCAGATGTATGAGTAATACTGGATAATGAAAATGTGTGGGTGAACATGCTGGTCATTTAAATAAAAAAATGTGACTTATGAAAAAATGGGTATGTTTTCATAAGGTATTTATCCAACCAATAGAATAAAATGACCTGTTAATTTAATTATTAGTAATAGTAGTATTATTACTATTTAAACTACTATTAATTGCTATTACTAATAGAGTTATTGATAAAAATACAGTGTTTTGTTTCTAATCTAGCAATTTATGAACTGCGCAGGTTGGCATTAGCATGTTGCAAAGCTAACATGACACACTAATAAGCAAAATTGCATAGCACACACAAATATTAGGTGTAATAGAGTGTTTTTAGATTGAATAGACTAGATAGGTAGCTTGCCAGGTTTGGAATAGTTTGCACCACTTACCCCTGCTTGCACAGGTTAAATAACATGAGTTTTAATCAACATGTTTGCTGGAGGTAAACACAGTTTCTAATATGAGCACAGGACTGGAAGACTTGATGCATCTCAGTGTTCCACTGTGGCTAAATTCATCTAATTGGCGAGTCTGAGCTGAACTCAGGATCAGACTGTTGGATTTGTGTCTGATCATGCGTGATGTTCTTGTGCGCTACACTGAACAATACAGTTGGTGGTACTTGACAACAGTCCTAATATGACTTCATCTAAAGAAACTCAGTGGGGCTGCTAAAAAGGTCTCCTCCTGCGGTGGTCCTGAGAAAACAACTCGTCATAATTACATGAGTCTAAAATGTAAGGATCAAGCTGAAAAATATTTATTCATTCTTTTCTGACAAGATGCATGAATTAAATAGTATCTGTAAAAAGGAAAATATATATCTAGCTTTTGTTAAAAGGATATATATCTAGCTGGGATGTAGCTTACTAGTCAAATGTACTACATTACAAATACAGTTTTTCTGTCCTTTATTGAAGTTTGACAGATGTAGCAGTTGTATGTTAGAAACAAACACAGGCAGCTTCATCAAACAGCATGAGGCAGATTAAATACTGACTATTTTCATTTTTGCATGAAATGTAACTTTAAAGTGCTTCGAACAAAAAAAATGGTCGAAAA
>JBAJNP010007355.1:0-22809 GCA_036877545.1 Yasuhikotakia modesta | reverse complement strand
TAATCAGAAATGTCTATATATTGATTTTAGCCAAGAAGGAGCTTGAAGATGAGGTGAAGGAAACCATGCTTGTGAGAAGCACAATGAAAGAGGAGGAGGATGCATGTGTGTAAACTAACACCATAACGTCAATCCCTCTATCCACCAGTTCTGACTTGTACAAGTAGGTACAAGCATGACTAAGATGGTACCAATGTTCTCTGTTACAGTAACGTCTGAAGCCCAACAGCTGGAAGGAACGTTGAATGAAAAAGAAGGTACACTACCACAAACCAATTATCTAACAAAAGAAACTTGCGATTCCTGTATTTTTATAGTAACCTACTGTAACTTTTCATCATACTAATGGACTCGTCATCAGAATGTGTGAAGTCACTCGTAAAGCTAACATGTCTGCTCTTGTCTTACAGCAATAAATAGGTCATTACAGCTCAAATGGGACGATCTCAAACGAGAAACCCAAAGGTTAGCATGCTTGCATACAACACGCACACTTGTATTGGCAAATACAGTTATTTAGGCTCTGATTATTAAATGCGCTTGTGAAAGAGGCTCAATTGTCTATTCTGGTTTTACTTATAAGGTATTTTTGGAGGTGTGAACAAATGAAGATTTGATCTCCTGCTTCCTGATGCAGTGTCATTTGTGTAGATTAAATGACACATACCGGTTGTCAAAATACTGTGATTCAAATCTTTAACTCTGTAGGCAGCTTGAGCAGAACCGTCAGAAAGATGAACTGGTGAAGCAGTACAGCTTTCAAATCCAGGAAACCAAACTGAAGCACAGAAAACTTCGGTATGACTCATATTTACCCCAGGAACTACGAGCGTCTCATTAAAACAGAAATAGACATAAGACGCTGTGGTGACTGCTGTGGAGTTTAACAATGAACATTCTTCTTGCACTTTAAGTACAAGCTGTTATTGATGGTGTTGTTTTAAATTAAACTATAAGAAGGCGTTACATTGCTTTAAAAGACTGCCTTTAAAATGTCACATTGTGAGGTAAATTCAAATCCAGACTCTCCTTAGGATGAAGTTTGAGAATCAACTACAGCAGTTGATGGAGCAGCACAAAAATCTGGCCACTGTCTTTGTAAGTCGCCTTGAAATATAAGTTAAAATTTAAATAACTGTTTAATTCAACTGTTTAATTCAGCTATTTAATTCGTATAGACCAGTTAAACCTTCCTAATATAACTATTTAGAATACTTTTCCTATTTTCTTGTTTTCTTCAGACTCCTCAGAGACTTCCAGCAGAAATACAGTCTGCAGAGTTCACAACCGATCGGCTGCTGAAGGCTGGTATGTTTTATTCGTTTCCTTTCATCTTTTATGTTTTTATGACCCTCTCCAGTATCGCTACTTTATAGACACATTGTCCATACTTCTAGCTTTATTTAGACATAAAGATCAAATTAGCCATTTTTACAAAATGACTCACTTGGCCAGTAATGGAGAACTTTTCCTGAATGTTCTAAGATTAAATGACTTGCAATCCCACAGGAATGTTACCTCATGTCTAATTCTCTGTAGGCTTGGAACTGAAATTTCAACGCTTCTTCTGACGGTCCTTAAACAAGCACTTTCCTCAAAGTAATCAAATATTTTACTTTGTATGTTTGCATGTATATATTGCAGAGCAACAGAAGCTGGAACAGTTGACCAAGCTGCTGGACAGGTTAAGCAACGCCCAGTCTTCGAACATGCAAATGGTTACCCATGACAACACACCATAAACGGCTGACATTAATTTCACATAAATGAGATTTGTGAGCATCACTTATCAGTTCCTGCCCTTTTTGATTAAATACCAGTTTTGTGCATCGTTCCACCTTGTCATTAGAGGAGCACCTTAGATAACCCTTTTGTTCAGTTCTGTTCTTCTCTTTAGACTTGTTAACAACAATGTTGTGTTTGTTAATGCCAACACAAAAATGACTGATAAATCCACAATCAAATTATACCCACACCTACAACATAAAAATTTTTCATTGATTTATTCAGCATTGTTATGACAATAAAAAAACTGTAAACATGTTTTGATTACCCACAATTTGAATTATAAACATAAACCGTTGCCATGACACTCAAGTCTCAAGCTCAGCAGTTGACTAGCAAGACTATAAATATCAAAATCCTTCACACTCCTCAATCAGATATCCCTCAATAGATCAGTTTCCATTAATCAGTCCTATGACACGTTCTAGCAGGGCGCTCTAGAAATTCTTTGGTTTTCAGTAATACCATTATTACATTTTGCATTGACAAAATACAGGTCAAAGCCTAGTCCTGAGAACACCTTTATCAACCTCATATATTACAATTTCTCCTGAACACAGCTAATGCAGAAATGTACATGTCTAGTATGTTTGAAAGTTGTGATTTCTTGTGTTCCTTGTAATACGCCTTGAGATTTTGTTGTATTTCACTAAAAACTTTGCAGCCCCACCCTCCATGTTACTTATCATTAAATTCACTTCCCTGTCAGCCATCTATAAATAGAAAAAAAGAAAACCTGATGAACATGTCTCCATTTTTTTCAGGACACTTGCATACTTTCCTGTTATCTCTGTTTCAGGGTGCCGATATTGCGTGTTCCTTGCTTTCAGATGTAGTTGCATTGTCTGCCAGGTTGTTTTCCTTTATGTTTGTAATCCATTGGCACAGAGTCATACTAAAGCATAACTAGTAAGGATGTGTTTTGTCCCTTCGGAGCAGCACGTCTCAGCTTCTGCCTAGACATGTTAATTTACTTTGCCAGAGTTTAAAATGGTGCAAAAAAACTGTACACACATCACCAATAAAATGAAAAAGGTTAAGACAAGTCTCTTGAAGTTCAAACCCTCCATTGGCCTGATGTTGGTTTTTTGCAGAAATGGTGTCTGGTTACTGTTTTGAGGTATGCCCTGATGCCTTATAAGGGCAATGTGAATCATCTGGGCTCAGATTGGCACAGAGTGAGGAATATTCCTCCTGCTGCAGCAAGACTCCTCATATTTGAGGTTGTGCTGTTTTCGTGGTCTGTTTATATGAGATCCATGGACCGTTCTGGTTACTCGCATTCAGCAGACGCTGTTATCTGCAGCAACTTGCTTTTCTGTGTCTCTTCACGTCAGTATCAGGCATGTTTGGTACAGGGGGAACTTTTTGTATGGTTTCAGATTTTAACAGTTCTTTGCGAAACACTGGCCCCTTCCTCCATGTTTTGTTATCCCAGGTTATTTCCCATCTGTTGAGAGGCAGAGTGACAGAAATGTGAGTAAAATATGATGTACCCTTTATTCATCCAATCATAACATCCCAACAAACACTAAAGAATATTCTGATGTGATGGCATATTTTATTGATTTTATTGATTAAAACTGTGTGTGTGACAAAAAAATAATGAAACATTCTTAGCTAAACTAAATGCTTAGCCTTCAGTTGATTTAAGAATTGGCACACTCTTATGTCATAATCTTATGTCATTGATCTAATAGCACTAGTGTTCTGCCCTATCTACACATTTCTGCTCTCAGCAACACTGGACCATTAAAAAAAGTACCTCAAAGCGACTGTAGACTTTCTTTTCTTTACGCATGCTCTCTATTCTCTTCAGCAGGTTGTCCCTCTCCTGTGGGTTGACTGGAGTTCGCCCGAACCGGTTGCGACTTTGATAGAGATGGGAAGAAATGGAATCTTCCTTGTCCTTTTCGCTTTTTCCAGACTCTTCAGCCTGCTTTGCCAGTTCCTGTCTGTTCTTCTGGCTATTTGCAGAGATTTGCTCAAGGATCACCTTGGTATCATCCCTGAGGTTGCTGCTGAACAGCACATTCGAGGTAGAGGACTGATACCGTGATTGTGTTGATTTAGAATTGGGTTTGTTGTTTTCCAATGTTGTTGAAGATGTGGATTCTGAATGCCCCTGTTTGTCTGAAGGCTCTTCCTGTACCTCAGGAACTGTTTTCATCGTCTTATCCTCAGGAGAACCTGACACTCCTGAATGCTTTTTTTCTCCCTTTGGTCCAAGGAAACCCTTTAATCTCTGTGTTTGTTTCTTTAGAAAGTCAAGGGCCTTTGTATCTTTGCCCTCAGAGCCCACCAGATTTAAGGAGGCATTGGATCCCTGCCGGGAGAGGTTCAGACTTTCTTTGGACTCTGTGCGTGCCATACCTGAAGAACTGAAGCTGCGAGACTTCTTAAATTCACTCTTTTCAGCATCGGTTGCATCTGTGAGGATCTCCTCTCCGCATGAGATCCGACGAGTTTGGGATGGTTTGAATGGTTTTAAGAATTTGGGTGAGGGGAAAGGCCTTGTTGATTTTGTTGGTTCCTTAGCTGGTTCTTTCTTTGCTTCATCAGCTTTATTTTCTGTCAGAGTATTACTGTTTGTGTAGTGCCTGTCAACGCTAACCTCTAAATGTTTTGGTTTTGGTGGGATGACTGGGTACTTCTCAGCAGGTTCTGTGTGTGTAACTTCTGGTTCTTGTGTCTGTACAGTGGAGGAACCTTCTGTAGTAGTAATGGAGACTGCTGGAATTTTGGTTACTGTTAAAGTAGGTTTATCAGGTTTATCAGTGATGTCTGATTTCACGGCTGGTTCTCTGCTTGTAGCACCTAAATCTAAGTCTAATTTTGGGGCTTTTCTCTTCGCTGCCAGTTCTTTAAAGTACTGCAGTCTGCTGGCTGGATCATTCATATTTAGGTAGGGAGGTGTTTGCTGAGTTGTTGAAGGCTCTGGTGGCTCTGTAACTTTGAATTTGCTTTGGTCTTCAGGTTCAGGTTTGTCAGGTTTCTCCTTTTCTTTGATGGGTTCCTCTTTGATGTTTGTGGCATCTTTTTGTGTTGTTGTTGTTGTTAGATCTCCCGTTGATGAATTTTTGCTGTCTGTTTTTTTATGCTTACTCCAGTCAAACGGCTCTCTTGAAAGTGATCTTCTCTTTTCCAGAATCTCAGCCACAATGGATGAGTACCGAACAGGCTCGCTCTCCTCTTTCTCCTCCTGTAACTCCCCACCAGACTTAGCCAGTGTGGAACTGTGTTGCTCCAGCTTGGAGGAGCTAAAGATTAAAGAAGAACGTAGCCTTGAGCTCCTCTGCAGCATTGGATTAATTCGAGTTCTGAAGGACTCGTGCTTTGTAATGTTGGCTCCCACTTGTTCTTTACTCTCTGCCTCCTTCTCGTCTGTTGATGATGCTAGGGATGTAGCTGAAATGGCTGGCTTTAAAAACGTTTCGGTACCTGTAAGACCCTGATCAAAGCTGACATCTTTAACTTGATTCCTATCTGGTATTAAGGGTTTACCATAGCGTGGTCGTAAGTCAAGGTTAGGCTTAGGTGGGATATTTGGAAGTTCTCTTGTGTTAAAATAAGAGGATGGTCCTTCTGCATAATAAGGTTTGCTGTCAGGTTGTTGATGTGGCTCATCAAAGGTATCAGGACCTATCGGCTGATTCAGACCCTCCTCCCCTGTATCTTCATAAGTGTTGAGATAAGAGTTGATCCTCCAGCTACGCAACCCTTGCTTCACACTTGGGTCTTGAGACTGCCGTGCCTGCTCTCCTGTGGGGAACATCTGCTTATGGTCTGGAGGATGTGGCTGGGTTGGAGAACTCTGACAGGCATACGTGTGGCCCGCGGCAGGCCTCTTGTGGCTTTGCGGGTCATAACGCCCACCTTTTGCATGGTACTGTTTTCCTGGATTACTATGTAGGTCATCAGAGGACAAAACATTAAGATTTCCTGGTGCTTCAAGTTCAGGGGGATATGCAGGGTCAGAATAGTGATCTGTTTGATTTGCACCATAGGCAATTCTGTCATAGCGCCCAGGCTCATAATCAGGTCCTATTCCCTCGCCCTGATAGTAATGTTTTGGGAATTGGGATTCACTCTCCTCCAAGTTGTTCATAACGCGATGTTTCATGTACTGCCGGGAAGCAGTGTAGGTCTCTCGAGTGCCCTCAGCGTAGCTGTGCCTCTTAAAGGCGTTCATTTCCAATTGCCTGGAAGCAAACATTGAGCGTCCTTGATCCAAGAATGACTGTTGCATCCTCAACTGCTGTGATGCGTATTTGGTCACCTGCATAGCACCTCCTGGTTCAAGCGTGTGGCGAAATGGGTCATCCCTCCGAAAAGGCATTGCAGAGTCGACACGATCCCCAAATGGGTAAGCAGTAAGTTCAGGTTGTCTAAGAAATCCTCTGGGATTCCTCAGTGACTGACTCCTTTTTAAGCCAAATTGGTTCCCAAGGTAACCTGTACTGTCCTGTGACATGGGAACGAGTGCATTTTCAACAACAAGAGGCTGAGACTGAGCGAACAAAATGCGGAACTCCTCATCAAAAGCGGCAACCAGTTCTCCAAGGAACAAATGGGCAATGCATCGGTGGATCTTCTCAAAAGACCACATAAAGCTACAAAAAGACAGAAATAACATTGTCAAGTGAGTATGCATTTGTAATATAATATTTTGTTTGGTTTAAGTTCATATCTGATTTTAATAAGCTCACCTATAGTTTCCACTCAGCACTGCTCTGCAGTCTGTCAGAAGAAAACGGTCCATCACCTGACCTTTAAATGACTTCCCTGTGCGGCAGAAATAGGTGATACCTGCCACTGTCCGTACCCGCATCATCTGTAAACAATAAAAAAACAATATAATTCTGTATTTCTTTTCTTTTTACACATCATTTATTTAAATCTTGAAATCCATCATTGTGGCTTTATGCAATGTAAGCTTAACCCATTATCTTTGGGGTCAATTTGACCCCATTCAATATTTAATGTCTCTAAATGCATGGTTGGCATCATTTTTAGGCTTGTTATTTAATGGCTATTTAGGTAGTCAATAAATAAACGAAGTAACTGACACACAAAATTGGGTAAAAATCATATTCTGGAGGTTTAAATTGCTGGGACCTTTAAATTGAGGGTAACAGGAGGGTTAAGTTACTCTGTCACTGTGATGTGTATACTGTAAATTACTATAGATTAAATATAGAAAAATAATGCATGAGATGCTTTGCTGCACATTAATCTTACATGGAACATGTCCAGGTTAACTTTGCAGTTGGTCAACATGGCAACAAAATGATGGGCATTGTGTTCGTCCAGCAGAATGTAGACGGGCACGTGACGTGCTGCAGCTTCCAAAAGATCATTAAATATATCAACATCTGTGAAAATATCCATCACCACTGCAATCACCTGTTGAAAAGAGGAAATAATGGTGAAAATGGAGCTATGGATTTACCTCCAGCTGTGCTTCAGGCTATATGGAGAGTTTGTTAGGTAACACATTTAAGTCATCATGTGTTTTCCTAAAAGTTGCATTCCCAAACTAATTTTTGGTTTGAGTTAAACTGGCTGAAAGCTATGGCATAACATAGCATCACACAAATATTTACAAGTTCAGATGGTTTTGTACAAATGCCCTGTTCATAGTCTGCCCTGGTTAATTTATTCCATGAGCAAAATGTCACTTACAAACAATCTTAAATGTCAAGCCTCATGTGGAAACCTGCTTTAACACTTGTATTTTAACACATTTTGTAAACCATGTTAACCTTTTAAACATTAAGAAAACTTTCTAAATGCACATTTAAAACTCAAGCACAACTTAAAATTGATACTATATTTGTAAATGTATCTTCATCTACAGTTACATATTACATATAGTTACATATGCACTAACCTGATGGGCATTTTTAATGAGCCGCCGGGCATGTTCCTTAATGCTGGCCGTTCCAGGGTCTGAGGGGTTTACCAGCGTTGTGACCTCAGTGGGACCCACAAAGCTGTGTTGCTGCAGAGGCCATCCGAGGTCCAGTCCTGGTGCGTCCAAGTCTGAGTGCAGTGGCCAGTAGGTGTCGGAAGACCCGTCCTGATCAAGTTCCCGATACGGCAGTTCTGGTAGATTCCCAGCGCTCTGTGGTGACTGTACAGTGCTTTTAATATATTCAATCTCTTGCCTTGATAAGAAGTCACAGACATTAGCATTTTGTATGAAGTTAAAATAGCCCTCAACGTCGTCTTCCACCAGTGCATCGATAGCCATGCGATACTCCTCCCTGTAATGCGGACGCAGGTAGTTGGGGTCCATGGGATTGTCCCCGACTGAAGAGCTCTGGGAGCGACGTGCCATGGTCAAGCAGGAAAAACAGCCTGTGAAACAATATTTCCAATAAATGTAAGAGCATTTGCAATCAATGAACAAATTGCCCCATTTATCATTTTAGTTGATTTGTATCATTAGTTCCTTGCAGTTGTTTGTGCAAACAGGTTAATTTCACACTTTTTTTTGTGTAAGAAAATAAAAATTCTGGCTTTTAATAGCAGGTCAAAAAAAGCAATATTTGGATCAACTTATTTTAAAATACTTTACTTGCAGCTTTACAGGACAAAATCAGTATGGTCAGGCAAATTGTATCTTCCGTTTGCATAATTTATCCACAAACTCTTTAAACATTTAAATCACAAATCAGCCAAGAGACTCCATGTGTATCGTAAAATACCAGTATATCAGTATCATCGACTTTAACAAATAGAAATATACAGATAATTATTAATTGTTACACACCAAATAGCCTCTATTGTGCTACTGCATTTTGTTGTGGTTTTGATTCACCCGCTCAACTGTTTGACTCTGTTTACATCTAGAATTCCTCTTCTATCTGTCCTGTGATCTCTTAGACAATAACCCCTAAACCAAGGTTAGGCCACATTTTAACATACGGAGGTTGAAGGCACTTCTGTGTGTACATTTGTTTGTATTTTAGACATCACCATAGAAACGGTGTCAGCCATTTGGCAAGTGACTCATTGTGGGCAAGAGGGGAAGAAAAGAGACATCAACAGAAAGAGAAAATTAAAGGAACGTGTGACCGAATGAAAGAGGGGAGTGTTGTTCTTATGAAAGAGGCTTGCAGAGTAAACTGTGACTCTAAGTAGATCATAAATTTAAGTCATTTCTGAACCAGAAACATTTTCAAAGTGGTAACTGTATTCTTATCTTTTTGGATGTAAATAAATGACAAAATCGCTGTATTTTAATCTATATCAGATTTCTGTGTTCTTTTGCAAAAGATCTAATCTCCAATCAAGGCTGTCAGCATTTTACTTTCTCAGTGTTGACACCCAGACCTGTAAATCATGTTGGGGCAGATTCAACCAAGTTCACCAGACATTGCTTTACTTCTTGTGTCTCTGCTGAGGTCTGAACTCAATTGAATTAAATAAGAAAAATGCCCAAGATCGTAAAACAGGGACAATTAACAGAGATGTGCAGAAGATGAACTACTCGTGTACTCAGTCTGCATCTACTACTTGAATAGTAAAACACTATTCAAACTTTTCCAAACCGATTTGCATTTGCTTACCATAGACAGCAATGAAAATACACTTATTTATATGTTAAATACCTCACATAAACCTCACTGGTACAACAAAATGGCATCGCAGGGCTGGTTCACAGAGAGGATAACTGGACAAAAAGCGTGTTGCTGTATACTTTTTAGGCACCTACTAATGTGCCATTGTTTTAATGCTTATCTATTTGAATCTAGTCATGCATCTCATGAAGTAAATAAATATAGTGCTGTAAGACTAGTTTGCTTATCAGCCTCATATCAGTCTCTGCCAGCAGTGTGTTTTCTCCACAGCAGGCCCTGTTGTTTACAGACAACACTTTTACTGTTTTTAATAGGAGCATGAGGTGTCACTAATTTCTTAATCTGTATATTAACGTTCAGGTTATCTATTAGTCGATTGTGCGTCTGACTGCAAAATGACACAAAATTTTCATCCTTAGTAATCAATACTAAATATTATTCAATTCATGTTCTGTTCCGTTAAGCTTGTGTCAGGAAGCTGTGAGTCATAAGAAAATGCTTTTTACCTAAGGGTCTGTGCTGACAATTTTCATAGTTATACAATTTTCTGTTACGTGTTCACATGCATATTCACATGCAGACAAGGCACAACATTAATACACCTAAGAAAGAGCTGGAAATGACCTATAGGCGGAAGGTACTTTACATTCCTGGAGTCTCAATAACAATAGGTGGAAGACTAACATGTACCAGGTATGTGTCAGTGGTTTATTTTTGTCTAGAACTAAACAACCCACAAGATGAGTTTTAACGTAGGTGTTTTCATACATAATGTGTATGTATACATGTGCTGTGCTGATTTGTAGTGATCGTGGTGCAAACAGGCCCAAATGGGAACATTGCTGAATGTTTTTCTCTGATATTGCAGGAACTGAGGCCTTTTATGAAATTTGTTGCATCTGACTCCTGATGTTGTGTAATAATTACAGAAGTAAGGCAACAAAGTGTAAGATATTCACAATATAACAATTGCTATAAACTTTTACAAAATGAGTATAACAAAAAATGTCCAGATAATATCCACTGTAAAATATTACAACATTTCTGACACTGGCGTTGTGCTTATACATCTATACATGATTTTCTATTGAGGACCAAAGTGTTTCATTTTACAAATTGACTTCCTTATCTTTTTGTTAGTCCCATCTCAGGCCTACGGATGTAACTTCACACATCTTCCCTGCTTTGTCTCTTTGGGTTACAGTTGTAGTCAAACTCAAGAATTGTCAACTTTTCTGAAGATCAAAGCACTGATGAAACTTCATTTTAATTCACATTAAGATTTAGTCTGTCACCAGCCAATAAATAATAACCCTCATTTAGTGATTTCCTTTAAAAAGTCATTCGTGTTTCAACAAGTTCAAAATTCAAGGGCCAAACTTCAAGTGCTTGCGCATTAAAAACCAATGAAGAAAATTATGAAATGGGACGATCCATAAAAATCCGCATATCGGTCGGTGAGGTCAATGGCTTGTTTTACCTGGACCTCACCCAGCAAGAAACTGTATCAAGATTTAAACTGATTGGTATTTTAATACCTGTAGTTGTGCAACGTTTTATATTACCAATAAACCAGTCATTCAAAGTCAGGGGACACTATTATTAGCGGATATACCGAACCAAACCCATTATCAAAGTCCTGTCTGATAAAGAAACGCCGCAATTCAAAGATCAATCGCAGCCTCACAACTAGAATCATAATAAAAACAGTAAAACCACATATGATTTCATCTTTTTTATCATCATCTCTTTAAAAAAAAAAATACTATGCGTACGTCCTTTATAAACACATAACCACACTGTCATGCGGATCTAAACACTGTAACGCTTCTGAAACAACTTTCCATCCTTTTTTAAAAATAGTTGTTCATTATTAACACCTTAAATAACCATTAATCTCGCGAAATGGCAAAACCCGAAAAGTACTAAACGGCAAGTTATACTGAGTCGCATCTGTATTAAAAATAACATGCAAATGACCTTTAACAGTAACTACAAGTATCAGGCGAGGCTCAGCGAGCAGTTAGCGAGTTTCTATAGGTTTCGGCGCTGTCAACAACCAACTTATTCATACTTTCGCCGTCGTCTGTAACGGTGTATAAACTCTTCCCGTCTCTGCGACTGTTCTTACCTTCGATGTAGAAACGGTGTCGGGGTTACTCGCAGCCCTCGGTTAAGAAACTTTCCGTCCCTAAAAAGTAGACTACATTCACCCCGTTCAGCGATCGCATCCGCGGTGCATTCCTGGTGTCGGTGGAAACCCCACCCTACTGCTATTCAGCTTCAAGGCGAAAACCAGCCCTGGCGAAACCTGTTCGCGTTCGGCCGAGTCCTGCCCGCCCGAACGTCTAGCGCCGTTAAGATAACGCGGCGCTCGGTGTGTAACGAACTGCTCAACCCTTTGAATCTCTGTTGTGAAACTCCTCCCAACCATCGCTGGCGTCACTGCTCACCTACATGAATCATTGCTATCAAACCCTGAAATTATAGATATAAAGCCGTCTACGATGCGGCAAAACAGCAATGCTTTTAACAGCAGCGTTTGTTGCAAGACTTAGTGGGTTTATATAACTGACACATCATGTACAAATATGCTCTGCGGAGTTTCACGAGCGCACTCGATGTCCCATATTACCCCTCTCTTCCTCTTTCCACAGCGCAGAAACAGATGGTGGATTGTTACTCAAAAGACAAAGGCACACCCAGATCGCGATCACACTCTTCACTTTTGTATATACCTGTTGCAGATGGTAAAAAAAACAACGTTTATTATCTATTATTCATTTCTATTGAATATTTTAAAGCTCCCTGTATACGTGACTAAAGTCCAGGGAAAAACACGTTGCAGTGCACTTACACCACGTAACCTAAATGCATATTTTTAAAATAAATATATAAACTTGTTTTAAGTACATCAACCTTGTCAACATGTTTTATTATAAGGTTTAGCTGTAAAGTTATTTTACAAGAACCAAAACACAGTTTGTTTTAGTTATAACTTTAACAAGCCAAGTAAGTAGTTTTTACTTGGCTGTGATGAGTCATTGGTTATTTTACTGCAATTTGTATGTTTAAGTAGGTGCACGAATGCACATGCATGGTTGCATGAATGGTGCATATGCATGTGGCATGGAGTAATTCAAAGACATTTGCCCCACCCTTAAAAAGGAAAATTCATAAGCTGCCAGACTCATACTCTTACCAACAAGGAACACTTTCCTTTCCAGTCAATGTTTTTCCTGTCCTTTTTTCAATTTTGTTAATTTGCACAAGAATTTTATGCTTATTTGTGTTTTACTGTGTGCTTTATTTTAAATATTTGAAAGTGTGTGTGTGTGTGTGTGTGTGTGTGTGTGTGTGTGTGTATACATGCACGTTATGTGTCTTATCTCAGGAACCGCTCAGGTAAGGGCGGGTGTGAGAAAGGGTGAGGCTTTGTAAAGAATGTGCCAGCACAGTTCAGAGACACTAGCCACACCCATGACACACTCATTCCTCATACACACACACATGAACATACTTACCTTTCTGCTGTGTAGTCAAGCTCAAGACTTTGCACACATGAGGTCATTCAACTCACATTAAAAAACATCACTTATAATATACAGCTAATATGTCTTATGCAAACATTCAACACATGCATTACCTCTTATTTACTCATACTCTCATTTAAACTCAATCAGTCATATTGACATATTATTCACTTTCAGCTTTTCACAATACACCGTTTCACTTGTATGTAAACACAGGTTATAAATTGTGATCATTCTTTTTATAAACACTTTCTATAAAGCAGTCCAGAACACATTTTTTAAACATTCTTAATAGTTGTGTTTTGTTAAGCTGAAGGGCATTGTAGCGTAAGACGAAGTTTTGTGTCACAACAAACCTCCAAGCTAAAGTTTTTTTTATTGTGAGCTAGAATGTGTTAGGAAATGTCCTTGAGATCGGTTTTCTACAAAACCTCCTTTGTTTTAAAGCTGTTTTGCTAGCAAGTCATAACTTGCTAAAGTCACCTGTATAAATGCACACGTTTTTCAAAAGTGAATTTTAAGAACAGCACCATGTTCTCCTTAACAGCGTGTCCTTTTTGCGCCCCTCTCATTAGCTCCACCCACATTTCTCCTATCCTGCTGTAATATCACACCTGTGTATCATGTGATACAGGGGCGCTCTCCCTTCTCTAGCATTCAAACACATATAGTAGAGCGTGTTAGTGTCTATACTGGGCCATCATTGGGTTTCTACCGGTGTGTGCTGATGTTAGGTTGTGCTGTGTCTGGTTTTATAATCATGTTGTATTTAAAAACACCACATTCAAGTTTTTGTGAGCGGTTGTTATGTAATTTGTCAGCCTTGGCATGCATACAGTTGCGTTTAACTGAGTCATAGCCATTTATATTAAAAGGCAGGGTAGGTAATTTTTTCGTTTTTTGAATGGAAGTCTTCTCACATCGTGATTAAAAATCTATGTAGTCTAAATATATTTATATAAACATCTTCTGTGGAAGCCACAGGACCATAAACTCTTCATCCAAATGCAATGATAGGACGTCTTACAGGCCTGTCAAGCTACGTATGTGTTCACGTGATGGAGGAGGCGTGGCTTTGGCGAGCTCTCTGAAGGGAGGGTGGTATCTTATGCTTAGAAAGCATAGCTAGGTTGCTATTGTTAGCGCCTTCGAAGTTGCCTACCCTTGGTTTAAGTAAATTTTCATGTGTCATGCATTTGCGTTGTTTGTTCATGTTTTTGTGTGTGATGCCACATTTCTGTGTGCTGTTAAATTCAGTTGTTATGTGATGTGATGAGATCGCTACTGCTAAAACCTGAAAAGTTGCATGTTTTTACATTAAATGTCAATCCCCTAAAGCTACAGCGCCAATAATAATTAAATGCATCAACTCTTTCTGGAATGACGTACGCCTCAGGCTGTGGCATGTATTATTGTATCATCATGATATCACATTGTTACCATAAGCTGTGGTGCATGTCCACTACCAAACCCATGCAAAAAATATAATGAACACTAACTAGTCTGCGATCTAGAACCATAAACGTTAGTCATAAAGTTTTAGTGCATGATTAGTTATGACCAAACACTGTTTAAATAGTTCAAGATTAACTGTGATGTAATTATATATGCGTATAATTAGTGTAAGTCTCAGAGTTAATCGTATGTGGCGATTTATACCTATGATCCACACTGTGCTACTAAATAAAGTTATTGTTTTTTATGATGACAAATGCTTTCATTATTTGTCATCATAAAACTATCACTGGGTTTCACAAGCAGACAATATAGAGTATGGGAATTGGGAAGTTGGGAATTAGTATGAGTTGGCAATACTAATGATTTCCCTTATTTCATAGTCTAACCATTACAGTGGCATTACAACCCACTGTATTATCTGCAGGTTGTCAAGAAGAGTTGATTACAATTCAGAATGTAAATAAAGAGTCAGACAACATAGCGATGACAGGTGGATTATTTCAGTCTTGTCATGAAATAAACAAAACATTGATATATGCTTTATCAAACCTAAATCACAATAAGGGCGCATCAACACCATAGTTTGTGGCTTTTTGACACTTTATACTTTCTGAAACATCTTCAAAACTAAAACACAAATTCTTTCTTTTATGACACTCTTGATTTCTGTAATACCATCTATTGTATTTAAAGTATAAAAAATGTATAAAAAAATGCTTTGGCAAAGTAGCAGTGATACTTGTTAGAACAATGATCTCAGGTCAAACGCTGGACTAAAGCAAGTTCGACTGGTTATTAAAGGTGCTGTAAACATGTTTTTAATACCACATATTAAACACTTCATGACAGACAGATGTCCTGGGAAATCACACCTCTTCCTGTGACAGGCCTGGGAGGCCCACACATTTTTTGAACCAATCAGAAAACTTAGCCACCCTTTCACGTGTCACATGATAATATAATGTGAACAGACAAACCTAGTTTTTGATCCAAGGTCATTGTTTTGACAAGTTTCATTGCTCAAATACAGAGCGGTGCTATTGGACAAGCTCTTAAGCTCCAGCCCTGTTCATCTTGCAGTCTATGCAAACATATTAGCCCTGTTACAACAATTTACCACTGGCATTTCTCACAGCACTGGGCTGTACGACTAATGCAAAGCGACATAGTTTGGCTTCACATAAATGCAAAGTATATTTCCTTCCTCTCCCACAAAGTGACAGAGCTTGTAAGTGGCAAAACAGATCAATTTACTTGAGAAACCTGTACAGCTGAATACACAGATGGCTTGGAGGCTGTTTTGATGTGAGATAAACTGATAAGATTGCTGTAGGTTTGTCTGAAAGCAAGTCCTGTTCTGACCCCTGACCTTAATGAGTTGTATCACTCCTTTAAAGTCTCTAGATGCCAAAGGGCTGTAAATCTTCAGAGGAAAGCAAAGGTTGACAGTTTTTGGTACTTATGGACAGATATGACATTACTGATAACCCTCACCCACCCCCACATCAATTCATTCATGTTCTGCCCCAGATGTTTCCCCAGGACATGCAGTATTAGGTCAGCTTCCTCCTTATACTTCCAGGATATTACTGTGTCTTAAAGGAATTACATACATACACTTACAGCCAAAGGTTTAGACATACTTATTCTTCAATGTTGATATTTAAACATTTTAGAATCACAATAAAATAATAATACTAGCACAGCTGCAAGTATGGGAATGTAGTGGCCAAAAATGTGTAAGAAAACTGTCATGTTTTTGTAGCACCCTTTGCCTAGATTATAGCTGCGCAAACTCTAGACACTTTCTCAACAGATCTCATTATCTCACTTGGGATTTCCATTTACAAAAACATTATAATATATAGCAATAATATATGTAAGATACACCTAATATAAATAACTTGCTAAAATGGATTGTGTGTGCTTATCCTCTGTATAAAAATATTTAATGTTTAAATATAAAATATATTTAATGTTCAAACAACTATTTAAAATGACAACATAGGCCTCTGTATAAAATGGTTACAAACTAGAAAACAGCGCTCTCTGGTGTTCATCAATGTTATTTATGTAAGCAGATAAACTGGCTCCCTCCTATGCGACACTTTTTTTAAAATTGAGACACCCTGCATTTAATACGTTAGAAATGTAAAAGCATGTTGTGTGTATATATAATGTAAGATGCTGTATTTAAAGGTATGTTGTTTATTTAAGTAGGTACCTTATTTTTATTAACTGATACGTTAAGGATGACGGAAGTGACGTTTAGCTGGCGAACGATGTTAGCCATGTTTGTGAGGGGCAACTTTATCGCGTAATTTGCTCGATTTCGTTATTTAAACGCTATAATTACTATAATATTATTATTATTTTAACTAAACTGTGTGGGATATATTCTTTAAAATCTGTTTGTGCTCTAGGTCAACGCTTGTGCACAAACGACGATTCCTGCATGAGGGGCGGAAATGATGTTGCTCGCTGTCAGTATGGGTCCGTTTCCGTGTGAAGGTGTAATTGGCAGAGATTACTGACCCAGATCAAGATGAAAACAGGTTCTACTGTAAGGGTCTAGTGTCATTTCGTGTTGAAGAAATCCAATAGACACTGAGCTGGTGAGTGACATTATTTAATCTTTGCTTGTCTTGTGCAATTTATCGATGAATACAAAGCGAGGTTACAATGATGTGCTGTCATTCGTAAGTTATTTCTTATCTAGCAGAACAGCTGTTACTAACCTGTCCCTTCATTCGTCAGTCTCGCAGTTGCCAAAAGCTTCTCATACACGCGAACTTCAAGCATTCGTGTATAATAACCAACAAAATGCAGATTGTCGGCGAAACGTAACATTATTTAGCTCTCTTGCTTATTTTATTGCATAAACGCGTCGTGCGCGTTTCTAGTCTGTTGCTGTAATGCTGTATTTGAAAGTACGTTTCGCTTTTCAAGTTCTGAATTGCATAAGCACGGCCCATTTAAACGGGTATTTTAAGACCACCATGTGTAGTATTATGTGTCAGATGTATAAATAAGATGACTTTATACAATGCATGTTGATCTGTTGTCTTGTCTTTGGTAAGCCAGTTTGTCAAAAGCAAAACTGCATGGCGAACTAAGCACGAGTTTGTCTACACTGCAGGATTTAGCACAGAGAATCCGTTTAACCAGTTCGTTACAGCTGGCGGAAATAAGGCCTGGGACGACAGCTTGCCATCTTGAATCAATAACACCTGCGTGTTTCCTTGTGGTTTTCACATGTCCGGTCTGATGTCCTTACAGTGGGTCGCGTTTCAGATTGATTGCGTCACCTTCAGCTGTCACAACGCATCCGTGTCCCTGCTGTCTAATGCGTTTATATGGCCTCATATAACCCTGGTATAATGTGTTTTAGAGTCGTGCCTGTCTATCATAAATACCAATGATCATTTCTTTGCACTCTGACAGCACATTATTTATTATTAATATGATAAAATGTATTTATTGTTAATGGTGGAGTTAAATAGAAGAATTGTTGTATTATGTGCAGCAAGTTGCTTTAATTCCAAAATGTTCTTTGGATTTCTGTAAATGTTTCATGTTTTTATGTGTTCTGCTTTTCCTGTTCTGCTTTACAGGACAAAAATGTTGCATAAACGTGTTTCCCCACAGTGCTAAATATCTTCTGTGTGTACTTTCGCTTTGAACACAACTGAGACAAACAGATTCACTTATTGTTAAGTTATAGTTGGTTAAATTGTCTTTGCACAGAGCAGGGTTTATTTTGTGATAATGATTGTTTTTTTTGCACATTGCCTTTATGTACCGGGGCCCTGCTGTGATGGCTGTAACATAAGACAATAATGATCTGTCTATACGCAGAACACAGATCAGAACATTTTGTCGTTCGTCTTGTTAACATAAGAAGACTGAGATGAAGTCTGAATCCCTGTTTTTAAACAGTCTCCTGGTGCCATGCTGTTGTGGGGTCTGGAGGCGTCTGTGTGGACGATTTTTATCTGTCTGCGTGCATCGCACAACATTCACCTCAATCTTTTGCTGTGATTTCTGTACCCTGTTTGGAGACAGGTACAGTTTAACATTCTCTGACTTTACTGTAGATTCTGATATAAAAGTGTTTTTACAAGGAACACATTACAGTATCTGTTTTACATTTGTCATGTCAGGGCAAGTTGTTATTTATTTTGGCCATAAATATTGCATAATTATTCATTAGATTACGTGTTGGCCAAAACAATGAATTGACTGTTTAGTTTTTATTTTTCAAGGATTTTGGTCATCAAGACAAAATTCCCAGTACAGATCTGAGGATGCACAAGTGGAGTTGGAATTCTGTTTTTTGGAAATGGCCGGCCCAGTTTCCCACCTTATACCTGGTCTGTCTGTATTTCCTCTGCTCTGCCTCTGGTAAGTTGTTTCTGTAGTTAAAGAGACCTAATATTGTCTGGAAGTCTGTGATCTCTGTATAAAATCACTCAATCCGTGATATAAAGCTAAATAAATGTGTGGCTAAAGAGTGTTCATTGCCTCTTAATGCCTGTGATTTTGTACACCATTGCTGCCCTTCATTTTGTTAGGCTATATCTGTCAGACGACTTACTCAGGGATTGAAGATGTGTTGCATTTATGTGTGATGCCACTGATTTAGGGGCATTACATTGTGGAAAGCATAATGGGGCTCTGTGTTTGTTCCACAAAGGCTGAAAATCACAAAACAGGCCTATAGTGTGTCCCACCCCCAAAAGAAAATCAGCATGGGTGGGTCTTCCAACTGTGTCTGGCAGTATAAGTTTCACTGCCATCCCATAATAATCTACCCAATGTTGCCCCGGTGACCGCCTGTAGAGACAAAACAGTGTCTATGGGATTGGGGAAGGGGGTGGATTTGACTGGACTCTGACATCCTGTTTTTCTAACAGAGAACTGTGGGTTTAGTGGAGAAAAATCAGTATGTTAGTAGCCTGTATGTGGCATGAAGAATCATGAAGTTTCCTCTCTTGTCTACATGAGAGATTGTTTACATGTGTGGATTGTGTGAAGGCTAATGTTCTGATTATAGTTGTTTTTTGCATTTAATATTGTTTTTAGTTCTTCTGTAGCTTGACTAGTTAAGTATTCCGCTAGCAACACCAGAGTTGTAGGTTTGATTCCCAAAGAAGTTGTTGGTGTTTCCTGATATACCATTATATACAGTCCTGTTGTGTTAATACCTTAACGCCATGGGTCTGATGCAATAGTCAGATGCTGTCAGTCTAGTGATTCTTTGTGCAATATGCCACCGTACAAAGTATGTCAGTTATGTTCTCTCTTCCACTTTATTGACTCCATCAGTCAATAAATAGATAATAAATTACCCCTTTATCTTTGTGTGTATGCGTGTCTGTTCCAGGGGTTTCGCCCAGCATATGCACAGTAACAGGAGGTGTGCTGGGCATCCACTGGAGCAGTGTTATTGGTCTGGGCTGGCAGGCACTGGTGATGGACCAGGGAGGTCCTCGGTGCTGGGAGGCCTGCTGTATGAAGCCGTCCTGCGGTGCTGTGTGGAGTCTGGGTGGACGTTGCGTGTTGCTGACCTGTCCCAGAACAGAAGGCTGCTCCATTACATCACTCCCTCAGCCACATATAGAATCTCTGGGGCTGTTACAGCAACTGAACAAACACACAGGCAGGAGGAGGAAGATTCGCAACGTTCACAATGTCAGGGCAATTGGGGACATGCAGGTAAGCTGACAGCCGGGCAGTTTTGAAACAGAGCGATTTGTACATTGATTTTCTGCATTGGCCTTTTTGCAAACGTATTTCTACTCTCTCAGGACCAGTCTCCTAAACCCACAGCATTACTGACCACAGCCAATGATGTGGCTCCTCTGCATACAACTCTCAACCAGTCCACCAATGGCAGTGGAGAACCGGCAGCTGTTCTGACCTCTAAGCGTAATTCAACAGCAGACACTGTGGATCATTCAACATCCAACAACAGCAATCAGTCGCCACAACCCACATCTGACACCCGTTCACTGACCTCACCTACAACACCAGCTGGTACAACATACTGTATCTTAATGTCACTTTATTTGTATTTGCTGCCTTTTTGTCAGTTGCAAATGAAGTAAACATTCTTTTTGTTACAAAAGTGTTGGTAATATCATTTTTTGTAGTTGCCGGTCTGTTACAACAAGCAGGTGCATCTGTGAAACTGTGCTGTTTGTTTTAAATAACAGTGCGAAAACTGGTCGTGTCTGCGGGCGATAATGTGGAGGTCACTCTACCACGCAATGAGGTGGTGCTGAATGCTTTTGTCGTACCATCGCTCCCTTCAGGTACGCAAGCCAGCTTTGTTCCTCTTCCTCAGTTTTCCTGCTTTTCCTGCTTGAGTTGCCGGATTCAAACTGGGTTTCAGCCTCATTAAATTGTCTCCATTGTCAAACAAAAAATATTGCAATGTTTACAGTTTACACGTTGACACATGATAATCATGTTGTTTAATATCACACACCTGTTACGTGCTAGTTTGTTTTTCTGGTTTTGCTAGCTGCTAGAAAGCCCTTTTAATTTTAAGTGAACATATTGCTGTTTGAAAATGAATGGGAGGTTAAGCTGTTAATGTTTTGTCTAATGGTGCTTTGTTTAATTTTTTAGGGAGCAATTATGATTTTCACTGGCGTTTGAGGACGCATCCAAAAGACTACAGTGGAGAAATGGAGGGTAAACACAGTAAAATGCTTAAACTAAGTCAGGTAAAGCAATTCACTCATGAAGCTACTCTTTTTTCTTACTCTTTATTATCTGAAGTTATTTGAAGATTCTAATAATCCAATCAATATTTCTCTAGCTCACAGTGGGTCTGTATGAGTTTGAGGTTGTGGTGGATGGTGAGGGCTCTCATGGGGAGGGATACGTTAACGTAACTGTCAAACCTGGTAACCGACTTTAGCCTTAGTCTGCCTCATCTTAACAGATTTACTTGTCATGTGAAATATGTCTTGTGAAGACCTACACTTCTGTTTCCATAGTGCCACGAGTGAATAAGCCACCTGTTGCCGTGGTTTCTCCACAGTTCCAGGAGATCTCCTTGCCGACCAGCTCCACCCTAATTGATGGCAGTCGTACGTATCAGAATTTCTGTCCTTCATTAAACCAATGTTAATTGTAGTTATAATAACGTTTTTTAACATTTTAGAATAAACCTAAATGACAAACATTAATAACAGCTCTCGTAAGCACAGGAAACCTTAAATGTTTCAATCAGTACTGCTGAATATTGCAACACATTGCAGGGTTATGTAAACTAGAAAGAATTGTAAAGCAGTTGTGCTTAAAAATAGTGTGTTTCACATCAGACAGCACAGATGATGATAAAGTGGTGTCGTGGCACTGGGAGGAGGTAAAAGGGCCACTCAGAGAGGAAAAGGCCTCAAGCGACACGGCTATTCTCACCCTCACTGGCCTGGTTCCTGGTAACTATACCTTCAGGTATGTCTTATCTTCCCACTCACATTACGGACGTTTCATCTTCGTTTCTTCAATCTCTGTCTGTAACCTCTTCGCTAAAGCCGTTAGACATAAGTCAACCATCAGATGAGTCATTGGGAACCTGGCAAACCAGTCTTTCTCCCAAACTTCCGGCAGACATGCTGTTTAATCTGATTTTTTTATGAGCAATGTTTGAATACCTTAAAAAAAAAAACAACACCTGACCCACAGTTTGTTGATACTGAAGCGAGTTATTACTGTAGCACTAGCACCACCAAATGGAATTATGAGAGTCCCCCTTATCTGCCATTGGTCAGTTAATCAGATAGTCCCGCCCCAAACTCTTTCTGATTGGTGGAGCAAATGTTGTTGGGTCAGGATTGTTGAGATGTTTTGGTCACAGAGCCAAAGTGTTTAGACTTTTTAGAACACTTAACTAAAAAAATGTCCACAATGCTTACTATTAAACCATTGATACACATATAAACTTTATAAATTGTAAAAATGTTCTTTAACAGTCTCACAGTGACTGACTCAGATGGAGCTCAGAATTCAACTCAAGCCATGTTGTTAGTCAACAAAGCTACAGACTACCGTCCCACGGCTAATGCCGGACCCAACCAAGTCATCACACTTCCTCGTAACTCCATCACACTGTACGGCAACCAGAGCACCGACGACCATGAGAATCTGTCCTACGAGTGGTCACTCAGCCCTGACAGTAAAGGCAAAGTTGTGGAGATGCAGGTACATAAGAATCAAACAATGTTTATTTTAAACAATACAAGCTTGTATGATTTTAGGGGTGAAAGTGATTTTTGGAGTTGTATTGTGTAACCAAATATTGTGTATACCAATATTGTGTTGTATTGTGTAACCAAACTTCATCAAAGCAGACAAAGCATTTTTTTAAAGAGTCAGAAAGTGAATTAAAAAAATCTCAATAAAATTTTTATATACCAAGTTTAAATGGG
>JBAJNP010007354.1:0-22810 GCA_036877545.1 Yasuhikotakia modesta | reverse complement strand
AGTCTTGTGTTCTGTGTGGTGGTCTAGTCCTGTTTGTTGTCCCTCATCTTAATTGATTTTTTTGGCATGCAGTTTATTGACGACTGTAAGTTTTGTACATAATCATTAAACCAATATGTATTTTGACATAAATTTAAACCTACTTTCTGCAATGGGTTTCTGCAATGAACTCAACCTGTTTTGTGGAAAAAAACAGTCTTAAACAAACATTTGTTAACAATTTTTAAAGTAAACATTGTTTATATTGTTGCACACAACAAATGGCACATATTTGTTATATATATCTCATTTGACTAGTTGTCTTATGTCTGCTTTGTCACGGATGTGCAAACAGAAATCACTAATCCTGATTTTGCTTCTTGTGACATGCCATATGTGTTGCCAGGTTGAGAAGGAAAAACATATTTAAGCAAAATATCTTCATTTCCAAACCAAAGCACTAAAAAGTGTGCAGAGCATTACACATCCAGTCTATTCCTGGAGGTCTGCCAACAGCTGTAGAAGTGTTGCCAAGCCCCCTCTTGCAATCTTTTTTATATGCTAGTTTCTTGAAACTCCCAGTGCTAACTGTGCTAAACGAACTCAGCTGAGCCAATTTACTCAGATTTCCTATATTTGCCAAACCCTTTAGAGAAGATTATATTATAGCCGGGACAAGCATGCACACCGACTGCAGAGATGAAGATGTTACAGACAGGGTGGAGTTCCAGACATCCTTACAAATCCTTGTAATTTCATTGATTTAAAGCACTGTTACAATATTTCTCCTGCAGGTGGCTAACCAAAATTTCAAGTTCCCCCCAGAGTTCCATGGATATTAGTTCTTCCGTGCCACCAGGGCATCGTGGAGGGCTTCATATTGGATTCATAATTCCTCAGCTGTCTCCAAACACCTCACCCGTGTCCAGCAAGGGATTTTGCACCTAAAACTTGTTCCAATGCTTTTGGGGAACTGCCTGCTGGTGTTCCTCTGGTGCCTCTTGGACAAAAGCTTTCTGTCTCCCCTGCACTCTTCAGCCCAGAGTCGGATGGGGAAGGAGCACCACAGGAACCTCATGGCCCACAGGAAACATGGAACGATAGGAGCTCACAGAGTCAAGAGGGGCTGGGTGTGGAACCAGTTCTTCGTCCTGGAGGAATACATGGGGTCTGATCCGCAGTACGTTGGGAAGGTAAGATGTTATTGGTTTTCAAAGGTGATGCTTAATCATAGGTATTGATATTTGGACATTGGGGATTGGGAATAAGATTGTGGGGGAGTTCAAAGGCTTGTGTTTGCTCTTTGTAACAGAACTGACTGTTTCTATTCATTCTGTTTCATCCATTATATAAGGAATTCTTCATTCATGGCCGGTTTTGGAGTAATAAGCAGCACATTCTATGCTATAGGCTATACCACACACCATGTTTCAAAGGCGTAGATGTTGCAATGCAGAGAATGGAAATGGTAGACATAAAATCATAGATGGAATTTATTGATGTGACTGAAAGAATAGAAGAGAATTTGTCCCAATGATTCTTTGTGAGACACATCAGATTCATTAAATTCCTCACCTTACATTTTAACATGATATTGTAATCATAACCTACACTGAAAGGTTTATTAGTATTCAAAGGGATGAGTTTAAGAGCGGTATGTGTCACTGAATGAGCATTCAGTATCAAGGCCCACCACAGAGAAAGTTGGAATTGAGCGGCTACCTTAAACAGGATAAGAGCTGAATTGAGTAGTCTGCAGTCAATGCCAGTGCAATCAGTGTGGCCTAACCGAGTGCTGTCTGGGCGGATGTAAACTGGGAGATGGGGGCTTGTCACCTCCGTGTTCTCAAGCACCTGTCACCTCCACTTCTGTAGCTGCCACATTAGAAAACAACTCGGTCTCCTTTGCTGAAGATAAGCAAGATGACACGGCGGAGACTTGCCTGTACCCTCTGATTTATCTAATATCAGCAGCGAGAGGGAATGAGGGTTTAATTGCAAACAAGCGTGTAAGCCTGTCACTATAAATAGGCTTTGTTGAGTCTAGTTTCTTTTAACTCAGGTCACTGGAAGAATATGGCTTACAGGCTACTTAATAAATTACATGGAGGATGCATTTGTCCTCATCTGACGGGCAAGCTGCTATTTAAAGTGTAATTTTTAACAGTGCTTAACATCTGAATCATGATATTAGTCATTTCCAGAACAGTTACTAAATCATCTATGAAATAAAGTTGAGGTGATGTTATGGAAGTGACAGGGCTGGAGAAGCGGTAATGATGATGCAAAGTAGCTACGATTAGCCTACGCTTGATACTGGGAAAGATGTTGCAATAAACACTATTAACAGAGCAGACTTGTTAACATGTGTTTGTTGTTTTAGCCTGCTTGGCTACAAAGCTGTGCATGCAATCTGCAATGCAAAAAGCAGCAATGTTGCATTTTGTATGAGTATGAGAGACATGAGAGATACTCTGGTGTAGTAATTTAATTTTCCTATTTGTGCACAGATTTGGGATTGTCACAAGGAAACTACTGGTAGAGCATTGGTTTGCAGTGCAAAGGTTGTGGGTTCGATCTTCGGGGAACAGTACTGATAAAAATGTATACTTTGAGTAAGTCGCTTTGGATGTGTCTGCCAAATGAATACATGTAGAAACCATTTCATTGGATTCTAATTGGAATGTTTTGCAATTGGAGTTATTACAATTATTTAGCTAATAAATCACAAATTTATTTATAAATTCACAGGTTTATTAAAATCTTCTGATCTCAGTTCTCATACGTTTAATTTCTTAACAGTCTGAGGATTTCTGGAGTTAACCCTGACAAATTGACCAATTTACTTTATCAAAAATTTTCACAAGTTGTCTTTTGTCTTTTTCTTCCTGTGAAGCAGGGAACGCTCCTTGTTTGACCTTTGCAGTGAGGATATATTACCCCACCGTCACGTTTTCTTTCACGTATGACCTTTCCAGTAAAAAATAACTCTTCATGAAACCATTGCTATTTCATGGTATTTTACTGTCAACACTCAATATTTTTACTTCTGAACTCATTGTGGGTTACAGCTGTGAGGCCATTTGCTGCTGTACTGACAAACTGCTGGTTTTCAGATGGTGTTCTGGAGTTGCATAAGGCCTGTTTTTGAATTTATTGGCCTCATTAAAATTCATAACAGATTAGTGGTGTAAAAACTGGACATGGATTCCCATTTTACTGTATCTGATGGATTTTCTGCTCTTTTAAACTCTTCCCATGTGGATCATAAAGTCAAAAGTCTTTGATTTGATGTCCCGTTGTTTCTAATCTGATGTCATTTTTTTAGTATCTGCCCATGGACTTGGCAGGATTTAGCAATACAGTTTTCACTCCCTGTTTTAATTATCGCACATCCTTCGACGTTCACTACTGATGTTTTATTATCCCGGTTTTAATTCCAGAACTTTGGAATTAATCCTGCTTTTCAGACAGAGAATCAAACTCAATGTCATTCTGTCTCAGAAATATTTAGTGTTTCCCACAATTCCATTGAGATGGAAGATAGGAGCTTAAAAATATTACGCCTTCTGCAATGATCCGTAATCTTAAAGCCCCCCGTGTTTTTCTTTTTAATGTTTTCTTTTTTATCTTTCTGAAAAAGACAGTTTTATAAAATCTCCAGAAAAACCCATTATATTTTCAGCTGTTGAACACCAGTGCTGTCCATAAATCAGTTATGTTGTCAAGCCTGCAAGCTGAAAATAAATAACTTGCAGTTATCCACATCAATCCTCTTTGGACATCCTCAAACCATGTTGGTAATGGTATTGCCACCCACACCTTACTGGTCAGTGTGTGGTCACATGATCAGAGGCTGCAATTGGATTGGTTTTCACACTCACTGAAAGTATATTTTATATGGATTAATATAAATTGTCATGCTGTAGTCTCACTGGATACGCTAGAGTCGTGCTGTGTAAATGATTGCTTCATGTACCGCAAATGCCTGTGACTTATTGTTTCTGGTTTAATAGTTGCGTAGGTTTGCATATGTTTACAAATACATTACAGACGTGAGTAATAAATGCATAAATGCTTCCAGTGATGTTTCTCATTACTGCCTTTCACATCATAGCTTCACTCTGACCTGGATAAGGGGGATAGCTTAGTAAAATACACACTCTCAGGTGAAGGAGTTGGGTCTATATTCACCATTGAGCCAAGCACTGGAGATATCCATGCCTTACGGAGCCTGGACAGAGAGGAGAAGCCATATTACACGTTGAGAGCCCAGGCTGTGGATGTGCTCACTGGAAGACCATTAGAGCCCGAGTCCGAGTTTATCATCAAAGTTCAAGACATCAATGACAACGAGCCGAAGTTTCTGGAGGGTCCGTACACAGCCAGCGTCCCTGAGATGTCACCTGTTGGTGAGATCACTGTTCATTATGGTCCAGATGGTTGATGTAATTATCTGAACTTGTCTTTATTGTTCTCATACAGTAGGTAGGTAACATATTGACTACATAATGTTTAAACACATTGTCAAGACATCAGACAATACCAGTAAAACTGTTTCTCCCCTATTTTAACATATTATCAACTAGCCTGACCTGGTTTTGGGGAAAGCTGTGTTTTCAATATCATTTGTTTCCACTAGAATGACATGTTTCAAAAGTGTAGTTATTCTAGACAAATGATGACATACAGTAACTGCTTATTATGACACATTATTAATCGCAGTATTGAAATTTGAATGCAATATTGATTCAAACTCAGAATAACTGTGAGTTTATTAGTGAGACAGCATTTGTTAAATAGAGCATTAGAAAAATATGGGAATATTGGGTGAGGAAAGTTAATGGCATGCATGAGCTTGCATTAATTATGCAGATAAACAGACAATATGGATGGTCAAAGCACCATATATAATGCTTTAAAATCTCATGTAAATATTTTTACATTTTATTATATTGCATGGGTTTACAAAGAGCCTGTTTATTATTATTTATTTGCATGTGTAACAATGCTGGATTCTTGCAGTGTGTATCGTAACCTACATTTGAAATTTAAAAGGGAATTAAAAATAGGCAGAATATTAGAATTGCCCAGTTTTACACACAATTCTGATGCACTGAATATCCCTTAATCACTGCATCACTAAAATCCAATTCCATCTGTGGACGATATACTGTTATCTCGACTTACTTTAACAGAATGGCCTGATAACTAATCCCAAAAGCTTAATCTTACACCAAACGCTGTTTAACAGCGTCTCAAACCAATCTCTTATTCCAATAATGTTCCCCTTAGGAAAGCTCTCTCATTTTTTTCCCATTATAGCAGGTCTTTTTATACCATGTCTTGCGTTGATTGATTTCTAATCTGTTTTTAGAGTAGCGCCCTGTTGAACTATTCAAACGCTTTTCAGCCTGTACAGTTGTTCGGTTTGTTTGCTTTGGGGTAATAGATGAACGCACAGAGAATTTACAAGCTACTCGCTACACACACACACATTTAGAGGGAAAAACACAGAGTGTTTAGTTCAGTAAGTGAGGTGATGAAGAGCAATGAACGATATATAATGAGTCATTTTCTGCAAACTAATATATTGCCCTTTGTTTACGTTTTACCAGATATCAAAATGAATTATTCATAAGACATCATAGTGGCATTCAATGTGCAGCAGGGCTTGTGTTTACGCAGTTTCAAATAAATTTTTTTTAACTGTTCAAAAATTTCATATTTCATATCATGAATTTTATATTTTTATAACGTGAAAAAATGTATTATGCTCGTCTATATTATACAGTTGCGTTTACATTGTAGACATTGTTCCCTATAGTCTTCATTATTTGTTGAATGTGGGATTTTCAGTGTTATTTATCTTCCGTGTATGTGAACAGGCACATACGTGACGCAGATAACCGCCTGTGATGCAGACGATCCCACTTACGGAAACAGTGCACGAATTGTATACAGCATCCTGTATGGACAGCCCTACTTCTCCGTTGACCCCAAGACTGGTGAGGCACCGCGGATAGCTTTGTATGGGGGGGGGGGTGTTTGTTGGGGGGTGGCTAGAATTTCACTACATTCATAAATCTGAAGTGTATTCATACTTGCTGTCTGCATTGATTTAGGGCTGTATACACTACCCACACCAGGTGCATGCGCAAATTTGTCCTGCAAATATGCATTGAATGCAATTTTGCACAGTGCAGTTCAACATCCTGCAGACCCTGTGGCAAAGTTGTGGAGAATGTTGTGTATTTTCTCACTCTGTCTTATTTTACCAGAACTGTACAGCATCACTGTGCCACATTTTCTCACTCTGTCTTATTTTACCAGAACTGTACAGCATCACTGTGCCCAGGAACCAGAATAACTTATTTAAAATACCAAACAAAATTGCCTATAGCTCTTTTGTGTGTTTGCTTGATTGAAAGATGCTCTTTTCCATCTTTTCATCACCATTGCATTACTGCTTAAACGGATTACTGCCGCTGTGATTGCCAGATATTCACAAATGTGTCTTATAAGCCAAATTTGGTTTTGAGTGGGTGGTCATAACGTGGCAGTAATTGCACCACGCGATGCGAATAGAGTTTTGTGAATAATGCTCCAATGTTCCTGGCATGCAATTGAACACCTTTCATTAAGAAAGTATATGTAATAATGACCCTAATTTACATAAAAAGGAGGCATGTTTGCACAAAAAAACAAAAAAGTTCAATTTCATACTCACAGTGCAGCGCTATTGCATTCAAAACGTGGTCAAATTGGATTTGTGTGGAATATCCACATGCAACAGTTGTGTAAGTGCTTGGTTAATTTACCCATGATCCCTTGCATTCTGCTGCATGGCTATCTGCACAAAGCATATATTTTGTGCTGCTTTTGCCTTTGGCATTCATTTTATCTTAAGCTATGCTGTCGTCTGATCAAAATGTGGCTCTTCCGAGAGAAAAACTGTTGGGACTGATTGGTCTTTAGAAGTGTGTCAAAGGTCCAGCGTTTTATAATATGGCTCTGAGCAGCAGTAAAGCACAGAATAATGAAGGGCTGTTAGATTTAGCTGTAGGTCTTTGTTGCCCATCAGACGTATATTAAATTCCAGGAGATTAAGTCATGTTATGTTGGTATCTGACTGGGTTTTTTTGTAATGCACAACTATTTATATACCCTAAAAATGGCATGTTACAAGGTGTTTATCTAATACCTATTAATGACTGTAACCCAGAAACAATGACTTAACCAAATGGCGTCTTATTTATTTAGTCATATTGATGTTTTAATATATGAAGCACACTTTTTTAGATTACCTGACATAAACTTTGTACTGTTACTCACGTATTGCCCCTCTATCTCTCTCTTTCTTTCTTTCTCTCTCTCTCTCTCTCTCTCTCTCTCTCTCTCCCTCCATTTTTCAGGGGTCATAAGAGTTGCCTTACCTAACATGGACAGGGAGGTTAAGGAAATGTACCAGGTGGTAATACAGGCTAAAGACATGGGTGGTCAGCTTGGGGGCTTAGCTGGAACCACCACCGTCAATATCACTCTCCGTGACGTCAACGACAACCCTCCTCGATTTTCTAAAAGTAAGTCTATAAACAGATTTCCAGAAGTCATGGAATCGTTACGGTGAGCGCTGAGGCTAGTAAGCGTTTCCACAATCTGCAGCGGTTTATCCCCTGGGTTTACCTTAATGTGAATTTAATCTGGTTTTGTATTTGCTGCGCTCTGTGGATACCTTAAACGTAAGGCCATTATTTGAATTGTGTAATTCGGTTAATGGCTGGCACTGATAGCAAAGAGGAGATCGTTGAAAGCAGAGGCTGAACATTATGCATGACCCAGTGTGGCAAAGTTTCTGCGATTTACAATTGCCCATGATTAAAATCTTCAGGGCTGTTGCTGAGCGCAAACAACTAAATAGCTTTGGATTTCCAAATGTGATTAGCATATCTGGACTTTCCTCCCGAGCCACTGAGGAGATTAGTGGGTGATTATTGTTAACTACCTCTCATAGTGGTTTCTAAATGTAGGGTCTTGGGTGGTCTGGGTTTGCTACGAGTTATGCTTCATGGACAGCAGATGTAGCATTATGCTAATTATGACAGAAAATAATTTGAGTCGAAACAAAAACTGCAGTTACATTAAAGCTTGTACAGTGGAAGTAAACTGTCCCAGTATCCCGGAGGTCTCAACTTTCTGTTAAAGCCCTCGGTAAACTCGTTTTATACTGTAGTATCGTGCAGATATAGCCTCAATCCAGTGCCACGTGTAATATTTAGGCCTTGTGGCTGTACAGCATGTATTCTAATATGTAATATTAGATCTGCTGGACCCAATTGTTTCCATTGTAGGTGACCTACTGTATCCTGTTTTATTATAACTGTGGGGCTGTTCTAAACAGTTTTTTGTGGAAATTCATGTTTCAATTGTTTTGGACCAGTATTGAACCCACAACGTTCCTACAACGTCTCCACATATGGAAGTGAAACATTCTTCAGGTGTTGTTCTAACCTGATATGTGCTAATGAAGATGTTTGTGAATCCTCACAGGTATCTTTCACCTCCGGGTCTCTGAGTCGTCACCTGTGGGCTCATCCGTGGGGCGGGTCAAGGCTCACGATTTTGACTCTGGGAAGAATGCTGATGTGGAATACAACATTTTTCCGGTGGATGAAGGATCCGTGTTTGAAATTTACAGCAATAAACGCACTCAAGAGGGAACCGTGATACTGAAAAAGGTGGGATAAGGGTTCCTGTAGTCATTTTTGATAGATTGAATGGGTGACTGAGTTTGTGTTTAATTAAAATGTGTTAATTATTCACGTGGCAATGCCTATAGATCACACTTTATGCTATAGAAAATGTCTACACAAATATGTATATTTTGTCATGCTCTAATAATTAGTGCGTCAGTCTCAATTATGGCCACAGCTTGTACATTAATGCAAAATGCTTGTACATTTTTAATTTGTTCTAAAAATAAAAAATGCAACAGAACTGATGTGTATGAATGGTAGCAACATGAGATCGATTCTTCTTGCAACAGATTGCGTATGTAAATAAATTACTAATTTAAGCTGTACTTAACCCTGCAGTTGCATTTATAGTTAAATTGTTGCATGTGTGGTGAGATTTTTCCCTTACAGTAAGTGAATTCCTGCACAGTATTTTGATGCTTATTTAATATTTCAATATCTCTGAATGATGTTTGCATGTTTTTTCCTACAGCTATGTGTTCATGATGATAGCAATAACCTGTGACGCTTCTTCATTTAGGGGCTTGTGTGTGTTTACCGTCAGCTGAGTCCTATCTTATTATTGGGTGGCCGTGCGTTGCGTTCTGAATGAATAATGTATTGGGGCCAAAAAAGCGCTAACGCTTAACCCACGCTAACGCTTAACCCACGCTACGCAACGCCTGCTCTTGGATTTCATCAATTCATTATGTGGGCTGTGATTGTCTGCAGAACGTTCCTTTCTATTCCTGTTTTCCCAACATTGTTGGAAAAATGACAATCGTATGACCTCCCAAGAGGATTTAAAAGTACATTATATGAGTTTCCCCAAGAAAGAGCCCAATATTTTGGGATTTAGTGGACATGAATAAATGAGCACGTCTGAGGTCATCATAACATCTACCTGTTGATGTGATGTGACACCCAGCGATTGGTCATCTCCCTCAGACACACTGGGAGATGACCAATCACAGAGCTGGTCATGGTATGAGTGCTAAGCTGAAACAAACGCATTGGTGAAAGCTTGCCTATAGGGCTGGAGTGCTCTTATCCTCTGGGTGGGGGGAAGAGGTTATTCCTTCATTACTCAATGCTGGTGTGGTCTGTAGGAACATAATGACAGTCTATTTTTTACCCTGGTGCTGCTGTAGTTGTTTGTTTTCTGCTGTGGAGGCATATGCACACCGTCAGAGCGTTTTAGGAGGTTGTGCTACTGTATGTTTCACAGAGGAACAATTCATCTGCAGCAGATCATGAAAGACGTGGCATCATTTTTTTCCTTATCCTTTCCTCCCTCTTTTATTTTCTCCTTTTTATTCCCAAGCTGGGGCAATGTGACAAAGTCCTTACATTGCAAAATGGGTCTGCCATATCTGGTGACCCAAAAAAGCGTCTGCAAATGGATATGTGGAATCCTCACTGTGGGGCTCGGAAGAGGGTCAATGACAATGGCCCCTTCATCCCTCTACCCTCAATAACAGAATTCCCTCTGCCTTAACTTCTCTTTGACAAAGCGTTCCATCACTTCCCTGCTGCTCCGCACTGGGATTTTTCCGGAATGTTGGGATGGAACATTCAGACTCTTGGGGCTTTAGTAGAGTGGTGATTGGAGCGGTAAGAGGATGAACTCTGGGAAATTGGATCAGAGGATAATTGACCAACAGGATGCAAGGTGGCTTTTCACCTAAAACTCTTGGGATTATCTTAAGTAACAGGGAGTCTCACCCAGAAAGGCTTTTTTTAATTTAGTGCATTGTGTTAGCAGTGCAAAGGTTGTGGGTTCGATCCCAGGGAATGCAAGTACTGATTAAAAAATGTACACCTTGAATTCGTTGTAGGGTAAAACGTCTCTGCCAAATGAATAAATGTGAATGTAGTTTACTGGATAATTGTTACTTATTGCCTATTTCTGAGGTTTGCATATTTTTTGTTATTATTTGCCTCAGATAGTAAAAGTTTAAAGCTGCAAATAACATAATGAACATACTGCTGTATGTGAATTAAAAATACTTATGTATTTCTCGAAGTTGGCAAATATTTAAAGTTTCAAACCTAGATTCGATTTGTTCCTGGATTAAAATGACAGTGTAGCCGTGCAATTAAGAATTCATGAATAAATATAATTTAGAAGGGGAACTAATTAAAGTTTTGGTATATGCAGTGTATTGAATAACAAAACAACTATGGATTTTGTGTGGAGAGGATCCAAAACTGAGAAATGAGTGTCTGTATTTATTCTCAGTGGAATAGACAAACTCCACCACCTAAAGCTTTCTAATGTGACTCTCAGCTAACAATTTTAAGTTGTTAGGATGTTTAAAAAGTCCAGGTTTTACATAATGTATTAACTTTATTGCTATTGGTTATAAGAACAATATTTTTGAAATGTTCCAAAAACTCTTTAAGAATAACGTTTTTTCATATGATATATGATGTTAACAAAAATTAACTAACAAGGAACTTTTGAAGAACATAAGCCAATGTTCTGAGAATGTTCCCTGTTAGCTGGGTTTGTTATGTTAAGTTTGTTGTGTTCAGTAAACGTAGTGCTGCAACATGACAGATTTAAAGTAAAATAGATGTAATTAAAATTATGGTTTTGAGGTAAAAACGTTAACACAAGACATACTGAAGTGGTTAGATTTTCTGAATCTGTTGTCATTATGAGATACACCACACTTGGAACCTGGTTGCTAACCCTGATTACTGACTGCATAGATTAAATCTTGGGTCAGAATATCTAAACAAAGTTTTTAATGTCAATCAAGGTTAATGATATCCAAAGGTTGTTACGGGTGGTCTCTGTGTGCATCTGATTGTCCAGCTGGATCTGTGTTCTGTCATGCCTGAGGTTGTTATCATTTCAGCATGGTCAGCACAACAATGAGATCGGCCTGCAGACATCAATGCACATACATATCAAACATTAGCTCACAATGCCTGATGATAAGGGCTCCTGTTGGAACATTGTGGTTTAAACATGAAGCTTATACTTTTTATTGCGCACGGCTACATCTGCTATAAATTGGGCCAGTAAATGTCATTCAGTCAGTCGTGTAATCAGACTTCGGCTCTCTGTGTTGATGAAGGCGTCTGTTGTAATGTTCTTAAGCGCTCCGAGTTTATTCCCTGAGCGATTCTGAAAGTTAACCGGGTCTGATGAGTCCCACTCCCAGGTCTCTTGTTTGTGGCTTTAAAACAAACTGGTACAAATTGTTCTTTTTACACTTAGTTAAACTCATGAATCAAGCAATAAATACGGTGCGGTGAAACATTTTACTTTTAGTAATAAAACACCCTGCACTGTTTTCTTTGTTCCTGCAGAGGCGTTTTTTTTTTTTATTGTTTTAACTGTTTAAACATTTTTCCTAAATTGCAAATGTGTCTGTCTTTGCTAGTGCTGTCGAAAAGAATAATAGTTTTTTGAAAAAGCACTTTAATGAGCAAAATAAGTCTTGTGTTTTATAATAAGTATAATTTAGTGTAATAAGCAAAGGCTCGCTTGATTTGACATTTTTACAAGCGAGTTCAAGAAGCCCCAATCATACATAACCAATTAGACAACGATTAGCAGATAAACAAGACATGATTTATCGCCAGTATTTGTGTTTGCTTTGCAGTTGTGCTTCTCATCAGAGAAATTGGGGTATTTTGAGATAATTTGCTTTGTGTTTGGTGAAGCTTTATTTGTCATTCTGTTCCTAAGACATTAATGTCATACATTTTGTAATCACAAAGCACCGGAGCACCAAAATGATGATTATTTTTCCACTGAAAGTGGATTTAACTGAGCCGCACCTTGTAAAGTCATTTCTGAAGTTCTGAATGTTGCAGGGTGTTATGAACAGTTTAGCTACCCCAGCTCACGTCTGCTCAGGTGTGACTGTGTAAAATTCTGCCTTTTACACGGTTAAATGAGCAGAGCATTGCGGGAGCTGCTGGCCAAAGATTTTTCCCACGTGTTTTCCCACTGCCTCTTTTCCCTCTGATTTCAGCCTTTTCCTGTTCTCCTCACGTTTGATCTTGGCGTGAGCTCTTTGTTGTGGGAAGAATTTTCAGTTAGATGTTTTTGAGCTTTATGCCCTAAATAAAATTGACTTTGTTTTTCTTAACAGTGTGCAGGCACACAGTACCGCATAATCTGTTTTGTGTTGCCAACGGACACAGATTTAAAAAAAAATAAAGCAATCAGTCAATAACAGGTAAACCTTTAGGGACTGTGTTTGCTGTATGAACTCAACATCCTGTTGTTTATTTCACAGCGTTTGGATTATGAAAGCAGGAAGTCCTACACGTTCAAAGTCGAGGCTTCAAACACGGTTCTTGATCATCGATTCCTGCATTTGGGACCTTTTAAAGACACCGCCACGGTGAAGGTGAACGTTCTGGATGTGGAGGAACCTCCGGTCTTCAGTCGACCGTCCTACAGCATGGAGATGTACGAGGACACACCTGTGGGCATCATCATTGGAGCCGTCACTGCTGAAGACCTGGATGTTGGCAACAGTCCTGTTAGGTACGCAGGCAATACACACACATACACACTGTTGGGTGTATGTTTTAAGGAGAGCATTTTGAATACCAGGATCACACACAGACACACACACATATCTGTACTTGTCACACAAGCTACACAACCCCCTTTGGGAATTTCTTTCAAAACTCTTTTATACAAACAAGTCCTAGTAAACGCAGACAAACGCAGATGTTCCCATGGTTTGAGTTTCTGTCTCAGGCTTTGATAGAATCTGCTCTGACAAACTTCTTGTGAAGTTTGTAGGCGTGGACTTCATTTAATGTGGCACGTTTGTTTTTATGGTTCCGTTTATGAGCTGTTGGAAGTGTAACAATGTTGATGTAAAAAACTGAGGGCGTAACAAAAAATAAAACCGTCTCTATGAAAGTATTTGTTTTAATATGATTATTTCATGGACATAGAACTCTTAAGAGAATGCCTTTGGTAAATATTTTACCATAGTGAATTTCATACTTGTGCAATAATGGCCTTAGTTTAGCAATGCATGCATAGTTTATTTGAATTTTTTTGTATTAAAAATAAATGCTAAATGCTTCGTTTTTTATTATTGCTATTTTATCTATAATGTATCTCGGTCATCGGTAGGGAAAAAGACTGTTGTGAGAGAGAACAGAGAATAATGTTTTAAATGTACAGTAATTCTACTCTACTGTAAATTGCATACTATGTTAATAAATATACTATGTATATTGTATACATAAAATGCAGTATATTATATGCTGAATAGCATTATGTATAGTATAGTGTAGTATAATATAGTGTAGTATAGTATAGTATATATGTGAAATAGTATGCATTGTGCAATGATTTCATTTTAATTATGGTTGTGATCATGTCAAGCGCATTGCATTCTGGGATACCACCCAGAATGATTAATATATAGATTAATGTATCTTTATTTCACTACAGTACGTCAGGTGAGCGGGTGAGGGTACACCTGAGATGACTGGAGCATAACCTAAATAATGTTCTGCTGCTGTGGGGAAAACCAGGCCCTTCAGTGCTCTACAGGACTGCTTGTACTCAAGCTGTGTTTGTACTGAAGAGGGTCTCTGTGGGTCTCAGCAGTGGTCTGATGCTTGCAGGTTATTTCAGGTGTCCAAGAATATTCCCAAGTACACAAACAGGTGGAAGTAAGCAGAACGGAAGCACGTTGCTGTTGTTATAAACATCTGTGGGCGTCAAGTGAATACCAATAACAAAATTCTGTCATGCCGGAAGTGATGTTTGATGTTTGAATGACGTAACTGACTGAGTCACTCACTGGTCAGCAGTGTTGTGGAGGGTGACATGGTGTGACATAATTATTTAATATATAATACATGAAAAGGATTTTTATAAAAGGAAAAACTCAGATTTAAACTTGGAAATTAGTCCAGGAAGAAGGAATTAGCAATGCAATTTAAAACACAGTTCTGCTCCAAGTTCCTGACTGATCAATTGCTGTTCGTTATAATAAGGCTGTGACTTTTTCACTGAACAACTTTTTGTGTCACTGCACAGCACTTACAGCTGATAGTTATTTTTGTCGCATAGCAATGTTTTGTTGCTATGTACGTGCCTGGACCGATTTCTTGCAATAGAACGTTTTAATGACTTTAATTAGAGGCCTGTTTCACATTATAGAGAAGTTTCACATTATGCCACAGCCTCTTATAGCTCACAAACAAAGCACAGTAGAACATCCCTGTACATTTACCATTAAATGATTAAAAGGGAATCAATAATGATGTATTGATTTGATGTATTAATCTGTAGGTATTCCATTGACTGGAGAATTCACTCTGAAAACCACTTTGATGTTGATCCAGTTGAAGGAACTTTATCTGTAAATGAACCGCTGGACAGAGAGAGAGACACTGAACACAACATCACTGTTGTAGCAACAAAAGTTTGTAAGTACAATGGAGTTTTATGTACAGTTACAGGGTAACAGAGTTACAGGCCTGGATAACCAAGCCTGGCGGTTTTACATGCACGTTGTAGCTGTGGATTGTAATGGCATTAATGTCAAGCCAAGTTGCTTTAAAGAATTATATCGCCATCTAGTGGACATGAACGAAAACACAGCAGTCCTTTGCTCGTAAAATAACATTTGCATATCAACCATTAATGTAGTTATTGTAGTAATGTAGTAATCAACCAGAATGTACTGAATCTAAATGATTGCAGGAAAGTTTTTTTCTGAGATTACGATGAGCCTAATGCCAAAGGAAATCACACTAGATACTACTTATTATTAACTAAATTAATACTAAATATTTAAATGCCATCGGATCTGAATCCGTTTCAGTTTTGTGTTGTACTAAAACAACAAACTTTTGAATAGTATAGATTATACGGTGATAAGATTGTGAAAGTATACTTAATATAGTTATTAATTTGCAAATCCATTTGATGTAAAGATGAAACTACATTAACTACTATAACTTTTTTTGTAGTTTTTGTTTGTAGTAGGTTCTACATAAATCTTTATTTGTCAGAAGATAACATCTCAGATCATCAGTGTATGCTGCATGTCAGTACTAGATGTAGAAGATTTCAGGAGTTCTTCATTAAATCTTTTCTTTCCTGTTCCAAGCATGAAACTGTCTGACATAATACAGTTTTCTCGCCCTCATTGGCTGTGTGTGAATCATGTACCGTACCCTGTTTGATCTCTCAGACAACCCCCTGCTGTCCAGCAGAGTTACTGTCACACTCAAGGTGCTGGATGTCAATGAGTTTCCTCCAGAACTCGCCTTTGAATACGAGACGTTTGTTTGTGAAAACGCAAAAGTAGGGCAGGTAAGTGTGTGTGTGTTACTGTGTGAGTGTGTGTGAAAGAGAGTGTGAGTGTATGAATGTGTGTGTGTGTGAGCTGCTGGGCCTGTTGTTTGGAGAGGTGAGTTAATGTAGGAGAGAGGGAACTGTACCTTGTTTTTTTTTCTTTTCTTTCATGCTCAGAAAGTGACTCCCGACTCATGCCATTAATGGCTAAATTACAGAAGACTAAAACCTGTTTTAACCTGTTATTTATTATTTTACATTTGCATTTAATTGATGAATATATCTGTGCAAACGTATAATTATTTTGAAGTTACACTAGTGTATTTTAAGAATTGTGTGTGTGCTCTGTTAGATTCTATCATTCACTCAGATGTCATAAGCTCCCCCCACTTTGATTCAATCATAAAGACAGCAGCAACAATGAGTCGCCATGTCAGCTCTGTCACTTACTCACTGCTGCTGTCTTTTAAACGTTATAAGTGCTTTAATGAACTCTTTCTTCTGTCATGTCCGTTCTGTAGGTGGTTCAGATCATAAGCGCCACAGACAGAGACGTCCCGGCTGTGGAACACAGGTTCTACTTTAAATCCCCTTCACACATCAGAAACAGAAACTTCACTATCAGGGACTACGGCAGTAAGTTGGAAAGCTTTGAAGCATACAGCTGCACTAGGGGTGTGTGTGTGTTCTTGTGTGTCTGTGTGTGTGTGTCTGTGTGTGTGTGTGTCTTTGTGTGTCCGTTTTTGTAGGGGTGTTTGTTAATAGGTGTGTGTTAATATTATATGTATACATTATATGTATATACATTTTTATATAACTTTTTTTTTAATTAATTGATATATTTACTTACCATCTCTGTCTGTTATGATCATCTACAGCAAGACACCTGATAGCTTCATTAGTCTATTATATTTATGCAGAACAGTTGCTACAGTGACGACACACACGGTCTGTAATAACTGAATTAGTGCTGAGATGTGAACAGTGGTCGGTTCCTAACCCAACACATCTCAGTCTGATCCATTTGTACGCATGCCTCCAGCCTCAGTCCTCACAGCCTCATGTGTTCTCAGCACAGAATTATCACCAAGCGTGATTCATAAAGACAGATTCACTCAGGGCAGCGCAGATATAAAGGCAAGGTGTGCTTTAATAGCCCACCTTGTCAAGAACAATCCCCCAGTTGCCCGGGCGTAACAAACCTCAGATGACGAGGTCACCTCACCTTCCGGTTGAGGACAACTGCATTTTGACATGTTGACTCCATTATATGAACCAAGCTGAGGCCTCACCGACAGACCACCAGACACAGACCACCCGCTTACTGCATTTCTGAGCTCCATTTACAAGCATTTTTAGTTTTCTGGGGCTCAGAAAAAACACTTAAATAATGGACTTAAATGGAGACAAATAAAATAAGTGGTCTCCGCTGCCTTAGAGGTATTACATTTCAGTTTGAACTTTGTTTTTGTATGCTGTTTGTATGAATTGCTTTTATTTTTGCTTTAATAAAATGTGATTTTTCTTGGCTAATGTGATCAATATGCAGTTTTGCCATGTGACGAAAGCTGCTTCAAAATTCTCCTCATGTTTAACTGACAGTTAGTAACAATAAAATCTGCATTCACTAGGCGGTGCTGCCACCTAACCAATCAAACACTTTGCAAAGGATGCTACTAAATGTATAGTTAATACTGTCAATGATAATCAATGGATTCCTTTTGCTCATGTGTGATTATCACAAATCATTGATGGTTATTGGATATATCGCAGACGATTTTGTGGTCTTCCGGTCTTCTTTTCAGATAACACAGCTGGACTGGTGACCCGGCGAGGGGGGTTTCGGAGATTGGAGCAGAATGTGTACCTGGTGCCAGTTGTGGTGGAGGATGGCGGGTACCCGGTCCAAAGCAGTACAGGCACGGTGTTGATTCGGGTGTGTACCTGTGACACCGACGGTTCCCTCCTGTCCTGCAATGCACAGGCGGTGTTCTTTCCCATGGGACTCAGCACTGGAGCTCTCATGGCGATACTGCTGTGTGTTATCATTCTGCTGGGTGAGTTAATGTAACATGTGCCGCAGATAACCAGACACAATAACCTGTCCTTATATATGTTCAATTCATCTGGTTAGGTAAAATCTTTCAACAGATGCTGTTTAAAAAGGTATATCTTATTTGTCAGTGATACAGAAAGTTATTTACATGTTCATTATAGTCTTTTTGTAGTGTATTTTTTATGTTCAATTATTTGAACACAAATTATAGACTGATACAAATAATCAGTAATACTTCAAGCCTCAGTACAGTACTAACATAACTCATTGGACAAGTATTTCTTATTGGACAAGAGGACAGTACACAGTGTTGTCGTAGTGATATAATGTAGGAATATAGTTGTGTGTGTTGTACAGATGTTGTAAGAATTTCAGAGGTTTGTTTAATGTGTCAGAAACTGTTGGCCAATATTAAATAATTGTAGGGAAAATCTACACAGACAGTGAAAGTAGAAAAGGAGTGTTTACTGTTGCCACTTGGGGGCGCTAAAGTAAAAATAATTATGTAAATAAATATTATAAATGAGTGAAATATAAAAGCATGAGAAGACTCTAATAACACACACAGGTTTGCTGTATTTTGCTGGCCAATTTTCCATTGTGCTTCATTTTAAAAGTCTAATCTTTAGCTCTTGTAGCAGTGCTTCTCTCTCTCTCTCTCTCTCTCTCTTATTCTTTGAGTGTCGTGGGGCGAGCGAGCTCCACTGCCTCTGAGGCTGAGGCACGAGGTTGGTGACAGACAGCATGTCAGCGCTGCATTATAACAGCCCTCGGGTGCCGTTCTCTTAGTTTCATTGTGAAAACCCATGTCAGAAACCAGCTAATGGCTCTAAAACTGACCCTTTATCTCCAGCCTGTTGTTGTTTAATGTCCTCTGTCTGAATATGTGCATATATTACCCCAAAAACTAATTTCTGTTTCTGTTTCTGCAGTGATGGTGATGCTCTATGTAGGTCTCAGAAGACACAAGAAGAAGGACACTTTGATGTCATCCAAAGAGGACGTACGGGACAACGTGATCCACTACGACGATGAGGGCGGCGGTGAGGAAGACACTCAAGCCTTCGACATGGGCACGCTGCGCAATCCCAAAGGCATCAGTGAGTCTGCGCGGCTGCAAAAAATGCAGTCGGATGATCCGGGTGGAGCACCTGTGCCGTCAGAGGAGGATGAGGACATCAGCACCTACATCCATCATTGTCTTCATGGGGACCACATCAGTAGCTCAGAACCTCCGTACGACTCGCTCGTCACCTACGCTTATGAGGGCTCGGGTTCTGTGGCAGAGTCCCTCAGCTCCATCGAGTCCTGGGTGCTCGATTCCACAGAGGATTGTAGGAGCTTCCAGGACTGGGGTCCTTGTTTCAAAACTCTGGCTGGGATATTTAGAGAACACGAGTCCAAGGCCGCAGTGAACTCTGAAAGTAGACCACAGACTGAGGAGAGCCTGGACTGAAGGCTTGTTTTGGGAATGCTATGTTTATTTATGTGGGCATGCCACTTGAATCGAGGAGAGTTTTGTGGCTAGGGAAGGACACTCCGATGAGGCTGGCTTTGTGCTTTTCCTGTACCTCATGCATATTTACACTCTCCTGTTCATTATCTGGAAAAACAAAAGTTGAACTCAAAGGGCGAATCTTTGGATTGCATATATAGTCAGTTTTGTTTGACTCTGAGTAAATGAACCAAAAAATCCTTTTTTGGGATTTTGAGAAACCCTTGTGATATCAAAAGTGCCTCATAAATTGCTTTTATTTTGTCTTTGTCAAATGTTGACAAAGTGTTTGCTTCGCTTCAAGTAAGGCCTGTTGCCAAACTGTAAGGCCAAAGTGGAACACAGGAAAAAATTGATAAACATCTCACCATACTTCTAACCCTCTTTTTAACCAGCACAGGAATTCTATGAGGACAATACACACAATACAAAAGCAGGCAGTGTACTGTACTGATGCCCCTGTTGAACACTGTTTGAATAGGGCCTCTAACTGCAACAGACTGGACTGCTTCCATGGTGATAGAGTCCCTATAGCTCTAACCTTCTTGTATTCCTGTCCTCATGCGCTAGTGTGATAGCCAGAGGCTCTGTGCTCCTGTTGTCTTCCTGTATAACAGTTTTGCTAACACTCTGACCCCGATCACCCTCCAGCAGTTTACCAGAGCTTTGTTTTTTTTACAGCGTTTTTCATTTCAGTCGTTCACTAATGCTCAGCTGATTCAGCGCATTATTTTTTACCAGCATTTCCATAATGATCTCAATTTGTCCTCGGTGTTTAGTTATGAAAAGAGAATGTGAAACTATCTTTTATCCACTGTTGATTATACCATTTAATTTTGTGTCTATAACAAACTGAACTGGAAACTTTGAACAATAAATTATGTTTGTGATAATGTCATTCCTTTTTTTACCTGGATTCTAAAACCTGGTTTCTTGCCCAGAGTTACAAAGACAGGTAACACTTTACAATAAGATGTCACCTAATGTAAACTAAATCACAGTAGGTGTTTAGTTAACATAAACTAACACTGGACATTACAGCATTTAATGGTCCTGTTACTGAAACAGAACCGTATTCTAAAGAGTTACCACAGAATTTGTGTCTTGTATTTTTGTTGTTGGTTTAATGCTGTAATCACACATGCTTTTATTTCTCACTATTGTGTGTAATAAGATAAATTCAAAACCTGCATGGATAGAGAGAAAAACATAGGAAATTACTTTTATTTTCTTCAGGCTCTGTGCAGGAATTATGTCTCTCTTCTTTTGTAATCAAACAGTTTATCACACGACACACATTCTTTATAAACACATTTACACTTTTTTTCCCTATCTATTCCTTCTCCTGCTATCATTAGAGACTATTTTTGTGCCCCTGCAGCCTGAAGGAACATCTTGTTCCACCAGCGTTGAGATGGAAGGTTTATTTTCAGTCTTGGAATCCAATGACGCTTAAAAAGTCAAACAGGTTCTAAATGACAAGTTCTGAGTCTTATCCTAGTGAGTCCGATAGGCCTGAACTTTATTGTGCTGTACAAGTTATCTTAATTCAATAGGGCAAGAACTTAGTCTTTGACGGATCTTGTTTCAGGAAGTTCTTGAGTAATTGTCTTGTATCAGCGTCTTGTTGAATTGTTCTCCTGCTAAGTTATGGATAATTGACTGTTGTTATTCTTTATTGGAGAGTTAATAGTTAGAATAGAAATTTATGAAGGTGCATCCAACAGATTTATATTTGAAAGGATGTGATGGAAATTACAATCGTGAAACTGTATTTATCAGAATAATTAGCCCATGAGCTCATGTATATGAGCAGAGATTCTGTATGTCATCTGATGACTCACTTCTGTGCATCAGCAAGGGTTCGACTAGAGCCGCATAAATAGTCTCCAGCCACGGACTCTCGACAATGTACCTGTCTTGCCTGCCAAATGATTTATCCCTAATAAAAATCATAGCTGTGGTCGTCTGAAGACTTCAAAGGAGTTCTCCTACATTTTTCTGTGTTCAAGTTTACACCAAAGCAAAAAAGAAAACCTTTCTATTCAATTCAACACAATGCCAAATCCATACTACACATGTAAACAGCAGCTCAATTAGACGATTTTGCTTTCGCTTTTGAAAAAACTAAGACGTGGCCTCATCTGTTTAGACTGAGATGAAATTCTGTGAAGTAAACTGTGTGAAGATCTTTGCTGATTGCTGACCTACAACAGAACGCCAGCTAACTGCAATTCAGCGCCTCTCTGATTAGCATAATCATCTTACACTGGCTTTCCTACAATCTTTACCCCTGTATCAAAATGAAACATCAGCAAGTTAATTCATCTGTTAAACAGGGCATATTATCTATTTCAGATTTAGATCCAAGGTCCAACTTTGTCTTTATGATATGATTAAGCAACATAAACCAGCCCTAAACCAGAGCCGTGGTTGGTTAGGTAATAAATAGGTCATGTTAATAAAAATGAGAGACATTTTTCATACATCACGTGGTTGTTTTTGAGGTTATATATTCATAACAAGGCTCATAATTCCCTTTTCCACTTTACAAATGCATTGTTATTTGTGAAACCTGTGAATTCTATGGAAGATGGTCTCTATTGAATCACACTTGCCTTCATTGCTCTAAATATGTCACTGAAAAGTTTCTCCACCAATCATCCGGGATCCAGAGGTAAGCTTATCTTCCCACCTCACTCTCTCTTCCTCTCTTTTCAGTCAAAAAACGTCCTGAAAGTGTCTTCAGCCATGTTGTGATATCTGTGTGAGGTTTTTAAATACTACACATAAACGGCATCTACATTTGGTCTAACTAGAAGCTGCCATGAACAATAACACACATCAATATAAACATCATCTAAAGTTGATTAGGAAAAATGTTTGACATGTTTTAACATTTCAGGTAATGTTTCAGCATGCATGCAGAATTTGCAGAAACTGTGGCACACTGAAGCACTCGGTGTGGTTTGAGATCATCAACACCATCCCACGTGTGAATGCGTGTAATTATTATACGCCAGGTAATTCTGACAGCTGTGGGTTTGGTGGAAGGGTGTTAATTAAACACAAAAATCATCCTCACGCATGTATAGGAAATACACAAATCTTCTACAATTGCCAGACGGTTCATTTGGATGATGTGTGATGTTATGTTCTCTATACAAACCTTGAGTTTAACCCTTGCTGCCACCTCTGAGCATTTGATGTACTGTTCACCCGGCCAATGATCTCAGAAC